>JABUQX010003136.1:32500-35000 GCA_015478945.1 Trachelipus rathkii
GAAGAAAAAAAAACAAGCAGGACTGAAAGAAGTAAAGTTAGAGATGACATTCGCAAAAATGGAAGAAAATGCGAAAGTTTGACGAATTCACTTTCTTCGGAGAAAATAGTTTTTAGTATTTCGAAGAATAACTTTTATGTGGTTCAGGGATGAAATATAAGAACGAGTTTTTTTTTAAAGTTTGAAGGCGGAATTTATTGATTTTGTTATATATATATATATATATATATATATGTATCTTTATTTTATATTTTTTAAGATATATATATATATTATATATATATATATATATATATATATATATATTATATATATATATATATATATATATATATATATATATATATATATATATATATATATAGGTGATTTCAATGTTCATCATTACCAGTGGCTTTCTTCTAATTCTCATGTGCAGTGAATTTGTTTTCCATTTCTTTATCTAAAATAACCTTAAACAAATAATGTAGTTTCTAAACCTTTTCCTCATACAGTTTTAAGCTCCGTCCGCCTCTAGGTTCCTCCGATCATTTTAACTCTTAATCCTCTTTTATCTCTTCAATTCTTCTACAAGAAAAATCCGCCGCCTACCGCGAGGAAACACTTATGGCAACTTCAGTGCCATAAATTGGTCGAACATGATGTCGTAATTTTTTGATTGTCACTGTAATGATTAATATTGTTATTATTGCTTCTGATGGAAAGGTTCCTCTTGAGTGCAATGAATGCATTATCAAGGTATTTCTCTCTGACAATGGAGTACCTTAGGTTCTCTTTTCTTTCACCCAAAACTCATAATCGTGAATTAACTCTTGATAGTTTCTCGTGATATTCGCCGCAGGAATTTTGATTTCAGGAATTACTTTTCTTCGTGTCATATATAATAATCCTATATAATCCTGCAATCCTATATAATCCTATATAATCTTTCTTGTTACTCTTCCTCAAGCTCATTCTGAAATAATGCTGAAAGTGTTAACTCTAGATTTGCTTCTTCATCTTTCCCTCCTCTTGTTTCTTATGACGGAACCACAGCTTTATCACCTTCTTATAAAGTTTAACTTCCTTGATGATGCATTTGCCTCCAATTCCACTTTGCACGACTCTCCGGAGCTATTCCTCCTTCTCCACCTCCCTACAATTAATTTTGCCTAATATTGTAATTGTTTCTAAATGGGTTATTTCCGCTCTTTCTCAGAGCTTAACATTGAGAGGTCGTATGGTCCTAAGGGTAATTCCACTTATGAAAGATTTGAAAACATTTTAATTCTAATCTACTTAAATCCCCACAAGCAAGACGAGAAGTTTTACATGTAGTTTACTGGTAAAGTTTGAAAATCTCTTCCTTTATCTATTTTTTTCCAAACTTTCTTTGGCTTGAAATAAGAGTATTGGGACATGTCAGCATTTAATTTGGCCCTTGTTTCCTGACACTCCCTAACTCTGGTGGGAGTTTTTAGTTCTCTGGCTTCTAACTGTCTTGGGCATTTTATCAAATGTGAGATCGAGAAACAAAGTTTGTTTGTTAAGCAAATGAAAGAAATTAAAGAGGGTGATTAATGATATGTATTTCACAGGGAGAGAGAGGAGAGTGAAGGGGGGAGGGGCGAAGTAACGTTTAAAACAGATAGTATATTTTATCTGTATCACATAAAAGGAAATTTTGCGATGACTATAATGACTAGAGTTTTATATATATATATTAAATATATATATATATACTATATATATATATATACATTTATACTATATATATATATATTATTATATATATAATATATATATATATATATATATATATATATACTATTTATTTAAAAAAAATTTATAGTTATTATAAATAAGTATATTTAATATATATATATACATATATATATTATATATATATTATTAGTATATGGTATATTCGCATATATTATAACTTAGTATATATATATAATATATGATATATATAATACCTTATAATATTATATATTATATATATATATATATACACTGTTACAAGATGTTGAAAGTGATTTCCTGTAACATGGATGCAGATGCGTGCCGTTTCATAACATATGCAGCCTCCTTTCGTAATGTTAGGTCACTTATTTCCAAAACCTATCGCTCAATACTAGTCTTAAAGTGCAACATGACCATTGCTTCATTAGCAGTAATGGCGGTCGTGACATCGTGTTGAAATTAACAGTTTCGTTTAATCACATCCAACAGCATAATATACTGTTGGATGAATCCACGATAAACCTCAGAATTTACAGTTGTGTCAAAATAGGAATCCCCTATTCCCCATAGGAATCCCCTATAATGCTTATAGTTCAAAGTTCGGAAGGAAACAAACTTGTCTAAAAACTTGAAAAAGTTGCCAAATTTAATATTATTAAAAAACTAGTTTAAGATTAAGATGGGGCATTTAATTTTTAATATTCCATTAATTTGATAACTCCTTCTCCCCAAATATGACAACTTTATGATCAATACAAGTTCTTTAGGTAATCCG
>JABUQX010003136.1:40000-46181 GCA_015478945.1 Trachelipus rathkii
TTATTATTATTATTATTATTATTATTATTATTATTATTATTATTATTATTATTATTATTATTATTATTATTATTATTATTATTATTATTATTATTATTATTATATATTTTCTAGAGTGGGGTATTTTTTTTCAAGTCATTTTCTATTTTTAATCTACAACTTTAAAATTTACAAAAAGAAGGGTGGGTCACAAACCCCGCAATAAATATATTAGGATTATTTAAATATTTTACATTACAAATGTTTTAGCTTTTTACCTTATCTAGTGACCTAGCAGCAAAATAAGATGCGAATCCCTCACTAAGCCAAGACTGGGACCACCTTTGAGGGGTAACAAGATTCCCAGCCCACTGATGTGCTATTTCATGGGCCACCACAGTTGCCACCCATTCTCTCCGATTAAACTCATCGTTAGTTGTGAGAGAGTCTTCCCTTGAAAAGAAAACGTAACCTTACAAGTTACAACACTAACCTAATTAAATCTTATTTCAAACTTATAATTAAATCTGATTTCAAACAGTCTATATATTAATAAGA
Organism: Trachelipus rathkii; assembly: GCA_015478945.1. Classification (NCBI taxonomy): domain Eukaryota; kingdom Metazoa; phylum Arthropoda; class Malacostraca; order Isopoda; family Trachelipodidae; genus Trachelipus; species Trachelipus rathkii. The sequence goes on from JABUQX010003136.1 coordinate 40,538, forward strand.
TCAATCTTAATAATTTCATTATCTTATTATTCGTCGTATTATCTAATCTTATTTTACATCTTATATTATGAAGCCCAGAGAAACAATGATCATCAATTGTCTCACACCTTATGTATTTCAATAAGCCGATAATAAATCTTATTTAAATTAACTTGAATAATTAACGTGTGTGTGTGTGTGTGTGTGTGTGTGTGTGTGTGTGTGTGTGTGTGTGTGTGTGTGTGTGTGTGTGTGTGTGTGTGTGTGTAGGTGTGTGAGTGTGTGTGTGTAGGTGTGTGTGTGTGTGTGTGTGTGTGTGTGTGTGTGTGTGTGTGTGTGTGTGTGTGTGTGTGTGAGTGTGTGTGTGTAGGTGTGTGTGTAGGTGTGTGTGTGCTGATATTGTATATTATTTTATTTTTAAATCTTTATATATATATATATATATATATATATATATATATATATATATATATATATATATATATATATACTTATATATATATATATATATATATATATATATATTATATATATCTATATATATATATATATATATATATATTTATATATATATCTGTATTTGCTATATATATATATATATATATATATATATATATATATATATATATATATATATATATATATATATATATATATATATATATATATATATATATATATATATATATATATATATATATATATATATATAATATATATATAAAAGCATTGCTTTAATTCATTTTTTATTTGGCCACTATCAGGCATTATAAAATTAAATATTATTCCACAATTGTATGCGTAATATGCTGGTACCACAGAACATACACACACACGCACACACACACACACACACTATTCCCAACACACACACACTCATTTACTTTTATATATATATATATATATATATATATATATATATATATATATATATATATATATATATATATATATATATATATATATATATAAAAATATATATATATATGCTACTGTTTGCTCTTTCATATTCTTAGCAAAAGGGGGAATATGTTATATTTTCCATTAAAATATAAAAAATAGGAAAATTAGGATTATAGAAAATTCATTACTATATGTACTATGTGAGCATCAACTATGGTTACAAAATATTACCAAAATATTACAAGAGTAGAAAAGCAAAAATTGATTGCAACACAGAGAAAATTGCTGAGGAAATCAGAATACAGGGTGTGACAACATTAAGGGCTTGCAAATAGAATAAAGGCTAAAGAAAGCCCAATATTAAGAAAAACTAGTAATTAGGAGATACTGCAAGCAATATAAGCTATTGCAGAAACTCAAACAAGCTATTGAAGCAACAAACTGCCAACTTTGCCAAAGTAAATTGAGAAAATAAAAGCAAAGTACAGAATTTGAACTTCAATCAACATTAGGAAGATATTGAAGACTACTTAGTACCATCTATTTAATCAAGAGCTTATTAATTTCACAAAGAAGAAACTATTGAGGTGGAATTACTAGCAATTGACTAATACTTCAAGCTGAATCCTAAAAGCCAAAAAATCACTTAGTAATTAATAAGGAAGCTATAGAAGAAACCTGAGGACATCAAAGAAACTCTACAAAAGCTAAAAATTCATCCAGAAGAAATAAAAAAGGGATTTTCAGCTATTAGAGCCATCTTCAAGCAACTTTATTGATAAAGCAGCAGCCCTACAATTTGAGTAATATCTAAGCCATCCACCCTAAGCTCAGCCATTTCTGAAATCCAATACATCAGTAATTTAGAAGGTAATAGTTATTTTTATAGGTATTAATATAGTTGGTGTGAATGTGGTATTAATTTAAAAAAGTAACATCTATGAGTTTTCAAAACAAAAGCTAATAAGGACAAAAATAAATAAAAAAGTCCAAAAATAATAATAATTTTATTGAATATTTTTTTAACAGGAATAACTATTTTTCAATGCATATTATGGATAATTATGTATAATTATTGTTTATTTTTTAGCATTTAGTATTTGTACTTTTATATATTTATAGTTTTGTTATATTTTTATATTTTTAGAACCAGTTCAGTTCCTACTAAGCAAGAAATAAAACATGTGTTCTGAGCTGCGTATTACAACCCTGATGTATGAAATTTCTACAAAGTTTACAATATATATATATATATATATATATATATATATATATATATATATATATATATATATATATATATATATATATATATATATATATATATATATATATATATGCTATATATATATATATCTCTCTACTGCTATATATATATATATATATATATATATATATAACATATATATATATATAAATAACTTAACTATATATATATATATATATACATATATTAATATATATATATATATATATATATATATATACCATGTCATTCCCACCACTTAGCCTCAATCCCGAGAAAGTAACCTCAATCCTGAGATTGGAAATCCCTTGATCGGGGAAGGTATTTGTATAGTTTCTGACCAAGTGGTAAAGTGCAAGGATATTGAGGCCCGATAGCAAGCCCTGCTTCAGCGCAACGCAGTCGGAGTGCTTGCCACCGCGGGCGTGGGTTCGCATCCTAATACGCGGCCTTTCCAATGCGAGAAGCATGAGAAGAGTGATTTGTATGTGAATAGATTGTTCTGTTGTATGTGCTGGCTATGTTTGTAGTAATGTGTGTGTATTGAGATTAGTGTAATACACTATGCCGTAAACTGCAATACGTAAATATTACAGAAAATCTCCTACCGACAGCAATTTATATATATATATATATATATATATATATATATATATATATATATATATATATATATATATATATATATATATATATATATATAATATATATATATATATATATATATATATATATATATATATATATATATATATATATATATATATATATATATATATATATATATATATATATATATATATATATATATATATATATATATATATATATAGTAGTAGTATGTGGGAGATCGACTGGAGGCGGGGTTTATTGCAATGTAGCATTGCAACATTGCAATGTTGCATGCAATGTTGCAAATGTTGCAAACAAAATTTGCAACATTTTGCAACATTGATATTTTGGCGTATTAAGACGTTTTTTGGGTCAAATTATGGGTTTTCGGGGTCGTAGAAGCGTTTTCCGGGGTCAACGACGCGATTGGATCAACCCCCAAGGCCCTGGCGTATCTCACCGCACCGCACAGCGTCACATCGTCTTTTTCGCCGCGCCGTCTCGCTTTTCTATATCTCAGCTACCTTTCTGAGCCCTTTTTTAGTATTTTTATCTGTTATGACGATACATTTCATTCTTTTTATATATTTCACTTAGGTCCGTGAGTTACATTTCACATACACGAGTGTTTTTTTTTCATACGACGTCACAATCAGGTACCTACTTTCGTTAGGCCTAAATACATTATCCTATCAATTGGTTTTAGAGCAACCATTAGGCTTAAATACCTACCTATATCAACATTAGTAACAACATGACACATCACAATAAAGATATGTGATTTTGTCAAAACGTTTGAGATCAGACCGCGAAACCGTCACGTGCGCCCGCAGGCGCATCCCGCCGCGAAACTGCCGCGTGCGCCCGCAGGCGCAATATTACCGCGTAACCGCCGTCGCGTGCGCCCGCAGGCGCAATATTTCCGCGCGAACGCTAAATATATTTCGTAGTTGTAACGTTAATATACACTTTTTTTAATAAAGTGTTTACACCACTTTGTATTTTCTTTTCAAGTAATCCGTTTTCTGTACTATGAAACAGCTATTTTATTTTATACTTAAACTTTCTTAATTTTTTTTTTATTATTTATACAAAACCCTTGTTCGCTGTTAAATTTTTGTAATAAAAACATGTTTTTTCGACCTTAAAGCTATAACTCAATAAGGCAGTAGCGCAAATAGCCCCAGAGGGACCCTCCCCTCACCCTGGCTATGCGCTTTGTCTTTACGGCTTTATTGCCTTACTGTGGGGCTTTACTGTTTCAAGTCCTATCCGAAACACACATTCTGGTGGAAAAATAACTTCATTAAACTTTGGAATATATATATATATATATATATATATATATATATAAATATATGAAAAGTCTTTTTACTATATATATATATATATATATATATATATATATATATATATATATATATATATATATATATATATATATATATATATATATATATATATATATATATATAGAGAGAGAGAGAGAGAGAGAGAGAGGATATGAAAAGTCTTTTTACTCATGATGAAAAAATTTTATTACACAATTACTATATTAGTAAAATTTACAAATGTGTATACATGTATAAATAAAACTTTCACCTCCAACCGCAAACATCCTGATGATCCCCACATGGAAATGTAACATATTCCCCAGATATCTCATTTCTTATAGTTGTTATTATATAATTTATTATCCTCTTCTTTGAATGTTCATCAAGATCTTGATCGGTTAAAGCACGTATCTTGGAAGAAATTTTTAGATGGATAGGGAGTGGTATCTTCATTTTAAATCGTTCCACATTGACTATAAATGTTTTAAACACATTGCTTGTTTCCATAATTTTCTCTATATGTCCATCCAGTATAGGTACCATATTATTATACTTTAATGTTATATCGAAGTATGTAATCTCGTGTCCCTCTTTCTTAGCAGCTGATGCTCTTATTCTGTACCCATAGACATCATCAGATGCATATACAATGCGGATTTTTGATGGATCACGTGGAGTGTAAGGATGCCTAGTCGAAAAATCTGAATTATAATTGACACATGTATACCAGGATTTTAAAATAAACCAACACCTTTGAATATATGTTATAAGTCCCATAGCTATACCTTTTTAAATGTATTACAAACACAGCTATGGTTACGATGGTTGGTTCTCAACTGAATATCATATTCACAGGCTTGTAACCAGCAACCTTTAAACTCATGACGTCATAAACATGAATTTTCCTGAAAACTTTATCTTTTCAGCTTTATATACAATGTGAAATTTCATGAATCATTAACTTTTACAGGTCTGTATACATTTAACTCTGGATATATATATATATATATATATATATATATATATATATATATATATATATATATATATATATATATATATATATATATATATATATATATATATATATATATATATATATATATATATACCTATTATTATTATTATTTAACACATATTTCATAGTTGTGATATCAATGTAAACTATTCAAAAAATTTCTTTTCAAATATACTATGAGTCATTCATTTTTATTTCATACTTAAACATTTTTTATTAAAAACATATACTTTACAGACCTTTAAACAGTAAATCAGTAAATCAATAAGGCATGCCCATACATAGCAGCAAGGGGATTAGTATGCTTTTGTTTTACTGCTTTACTGCTTTAACTCATATGTTTTACTGCTTTAACTCATATATTTATTAACATTACATACCTTAAAGCAGTATATCAGTAAATCAATAGAGGTGTTACATAGCAACAAGGGGTTTAGTATGCTTTTGTTTTACTGCTTTACTTCTTTAACTCATATGTTTACTGCTTTAATATTTTTATTAACATTACATACCTTGTAAATCAGTAAATCATTTAATCAAACCACCCACTCT
>JABUQX010003137.1:0-2500 GCA_015478945.1 Trachelipus rathkii
AAAAGAGAGATTATATAATATATTAATAGTATATATATATATATATATATATTATATATATATATATATATATATATATATATATAGTGCCGTTGATATATATATATATATATATATATATAAGTGAAATGCAATACCCTGCAATCAAATTTGTATTTGTAAATACACCCTGATGTATTTTCACCATGCTGGGATTCGATGCTGGACCCTAGCAGATGAGCGTGCAAGTGTTTAGACCACTACGCTACGACGAGACAAAAGAAGAACCCGAGAATACTTCTACTGTCCAGCAGAGCATCTACTACGCATCTCTTCCGCTCGCACTCGAACGTAGAGCCAAAAAGGTGCCACGCATGGTGAATAATAATACCAAGACCGCGGGTTATTATGTATAAGTGAAATGCAGTGTTGGAAGCACACACATGTCCAACCTATTCTGAAAAAAAGGAAGCTGCTCCGATCCTTCTAACTATCTCCCTATAGCTTCTCACCTATATTCTCTAAGATCTTTGAACTCTCTTAACCTATTCTTAGACCATCTGGATCTCATTCTCGCTTCTTTTCCGAATCGTCAAGCTACGGCTTTCGGCGTAATCGAGGTCCCTACGTGTGATATACTTCTATTTAACCCGATTTTATGGTTTTTCCCGCCCTTAGGAACTATGGGGAGACTTGCGTGGTGGCGCTTGCGACATTTCCAAAGCATTTGACCGGGTATGGCACGCGTCACAGCTATCCAAGCTCCCCTCCTTTGGGTTTCCTCCTTCTCTTTGCTTACTTATGTCTAGCTTTCTTTCAGGTCAATCAATATCGGCTGTGGTTGATGGAGCGACTCTCTTCATCTTTTCTTCTATAGTGGTGTTCCTCAGAGTTCTGTCTTATCTCCTACTTTATTCTTACTTTTTATTAATGATCTTCTCCCCTGCACATCTAACTCTATCCACTCATATGCCGATGACTCGACGCTTCATTCTTTCAACTCATTTCAATTTATGCCTCACTCTTTTACTCTAGAATTGCTCAGCCGTCATTAATCCTTCGATTCTATTCTCGCTGATCTGGATAGAAATTTCCCGGTGGGGTCGTCTCAACCTTGGTAAAATTCAATTCTTTAAAAACTCAAATTCTCTTCAAATCTCCCTCTCTAAAACACCCTTCTAAACTTTCCTAATCCTCTTTCGACCGTTCCTCTCGTCTCTCCTGTTTGACAATATAAAACATCCTTGGCTTACATAAACAAGAAATGTCTTGGAAACGCTCACATCAAGACGGTTGCTAGAGCGACCTCAAAGTAAGCTGGGAGTTCTGTTTAGACTGCTAGACTTTTTTTCCTTCCTCTTCTCAGTTACCCCAGCTATACAAGGGTCTCATCCGCCTGTATGGGAGTAATGTTTCCCATATCAGGGGTGGGTGGTCTGGCTTTTCACCCGGACTTTTTGGACAGGTTCCGAGTCAAAAGCCAAAAGGCTTATACAACTGTTCTTTCTGTACTTTCCAGTTTCACCTTGACCCCTCTTACTCTTTGTTGGCGCGCGCGCAATGGTTTAGTACCTTTATCCTTTTCTATAGTTACCGCAGCGGGCAGGTGTTCGAGGGAACTTACCACTCGCGTACCACAAACCTTTACACGCCCTCGTAGCACAGGGGTTGCTGTTCTGTGCACGAGCTTTTCTGTAGATACTGTACTCCACAGACGCTAGTTCGCTGCGGTGCTTCTTCTTTCCTGCCACCTCTGTTCTTTGGAATTCTCTTCCATCCTTTCGTGTTCCTGCTGAATTTAATCTCCCTCACTTTAACAGCTGCGTCTGTGGCTCATCTGCTACGCTAGCCTGTGCCATCATCTGCTACGCTACGAAATGAACATTTTAGCGTGTAACACCCCATCCCTGAACTAGGGCTCGCCCCGGAATGTGTGGTGACATATATATATATATATATATATATAATTATATTTATATATATATATATATTATATATATTATAATATATATATATATATTATATATATATATATATATATATAAACATATATAATATTATATATATATTATATATATATATATATATATATATAGTATATATATTAATATATATAATATATCATATATATATATATATATATATATATATACATAAATATATATTATAATATATATATATATATATATATATATTAATTTATATATATATATATATTATATATATATATATATATATTATATATATATATATATATATATATATATATATATATTATATATATATATATATATATATATATATATATATATATAATATATATATATATATATATATTATATATATATATATATATATATATATATAAATATATATATATATATATATATATATATATATATATATATATATATATATATATATATATATTTATATATATATATATATTAATATATATATATATATATATCAAAACAAATAAAAACTAATACAAATCCTAAGATTATATATATATATATAT
>JABUQX010003137.1:7500-10000 GCA_015478945.1 Trachelipus rathkii
GGGGAAACTAAAAATAATGGCAAAAAATTAAAAATAAAAATAAAAATTAAAGTTAAATTAAAATTGAAAAATTAAAATTACATATGGTTTGGGGTGGGTTAATGCTAGGTCATGAAAAAAAAAAAAATTTCTAGAACATCTGTCCTGTCATAACGAGTGTGTGTGTGTGTGTGTGTGTGTGTGCGTGTGTCTGTGTGTGTGTGTGTGTGTGCGCACGCGCCGCGTGCGCGTATGTTCGCCTTAACATTGAAAAGAAAATATTGGGGGACTCATGACTTTGGAACGCGAAAATTTTGGGGAACGAGAGAATTATCGTACATGAAACCTATTTATTATATTTTTTTTTTATCTCACTTTATTTTTATTTCTTCTTCATTTTCCTCCATTACAATGTGCGCTGATTTCAAAAATGTATTCAGTTTTTACGTAGCTATCATAGTTTTTTTTTACATACATGGGACATCTAATCTGGAGGCTGACCTATATATATATATATATATATATATATATATGATATATACTATATATATATATATATATATATATATATACATATATATATATATATAATATATATATTAATATATATTATATATATATACGCACTAAATATATATATATATATATATATATATATATATATATATATATATCTCAGAGGTGGACGTTCCGCAATTTAAGTCCGCAATTCCGCAATTGCGGAATACCAAAATAAATTGAGGAATTGCAATTGCGATAATTTGAAAAATGTTGTGGAATTGCAGTTAGCGGAATGCCTATATCATTCCGCAGTTAGAGGACTACCAAAAAAAAATTGTGGAGTTTCAGTGGAATGCCAAAATTTATAGTCCACAAATTTTTACACGTTGGCCATCTTTGTACGTTTGATAGCAACACCGAAAATCGATTTTTTTTTTTCTTCAAAGGATCATGTTTTAAACAGGTTTCTTTTATTTCTGATGTAAAATTTATCAATATTATAAATGATATTGAGTGTTACTATTAATCGACTGATTCTCAATATCGATAATATTTAGTTCTCGATTGTCCTATAAAGTTATAATCAATATTGACCATTTATTCGTACCACCACTTTTTCTTAATAGCAGACGTATATTTATTTCCAACATTGCATTTTATCAAGTTTTGTGCCCTGACATTTGCTCTGATTTTTATATTTTATCACTGAAGGCGGTAACATTGAGAAATACAATTTCGTGTTTTTTTTTTATTATAAATTTCTGAGAATGTGCGTATATATACTGGTAAATAATACAATGCTTAAACACGTTAAAATAAGCAGTGGTAATTACTATTTAGTAATTACAATACTTAAACGTGAGAATAAAATTGTGGTAGTAAAAATTGCATTAACATGTGTCTTGGTAGCTTAATTCCATATAAATATCATATTTTTACCATATATTTTAATATTATTTTTATAATATATTATTATATATTTTAATATTACCATAATTTTAACCATAATTATGAAACGTGGGTCACCATCCAAATTTCAAGATAAATTGTATTGTAACAGTCCAACATAAATGTGAATAAATAATATAACATGGTACCACCCAACTCGAAATTCTAACAAGTAAATAATATATATATAATATTATATATATATATATATATACTATATATATATAATAATATATATATATAATAGTATATAATATATATAATTAATATATATATATATATATATATACTATATATATAATATTATCTATATATATATATATATATATATATTAATATATATATATATAATATATATTAAGGTCAGCCTCTAGAAGAGCCACAATCCAATATCTCAAAAACTACAACAGCTACCAGGAAAAGGAATACATTGCTGGAATAGTTTGAAAAATAATTTTGATGAAAAAAAAAAAAAAAAAAAAAAAAAAAAAAAAATAAAAAAAAAATTATATCTCAAAAACTACAATAGCTACAGCAAAAAGGAAAACATTTTTGGAATCCTCGTAAAATTTTGGATAGGAAAATGTAAAAAAATAAAAAAAAAAAAAAATTATTGTTAATAATTATAGTAATATGATTAGAGAGCCTATTTAGAGACCTTTTATTGGTTACTCGTTAAAATAAATAGACTTTCTATTAAATTTTGCTTTTTTTTTTTTAACTAAAGAATACCCCAAGGGTATACCGCACCGATGGCAGGAGTCGGGGTCTCTCGGCCTTCCGGGGAACTACGGGGTAGGACTAATTCCCCCCTCCGGGGAGGGTCTCCGGAACCCCCGCTCTTTGGTATTTGGGTGTCGCGGGGGTTCCTCCGCCCCTCCCCTACGGGGTATGGAAAACGTCCCCCCCCTTGTGTTCCCCGTCGGCTCGAGCCCCCTAAATTGCCGTGTAATACCTTTACAAATAATATATATATATACTATGTCCCAGCACCCCGCCAAAAAAAAAAATAGCCAATTTTTATGTTTAATTTTTTTTTTTTATTTTTTTTTTTTTTTTAACATTTTCCGAA
>JABUQX010003137.1:15000-20000 GCA_015478945.1 Trachelipus rathkii
ATAAAAATTTAATATAAATTATATATATATATATATATATATATATATATATATATATATATATATATTTTATATAATATACATCTTTTATTTAACATATTCAATGTGTGATATATATATAAGGTATATATATATAATATATATATATTATATAAATTATAATTATATATATAGATACTATATATATAATATATATATATATATATATTACATTTGTTTCCAATTCGTTCATTTTTTACTTACTAATATTCTATGAATACTCATCCTACATAGTCCATTAAGCCTGTCTTCGTTCATTGTGTTTCTTAGCCAAGTCTTTACTCTTCGCAGAGTGCTGAAAGACCTTTCAATGATACTTGTTGAACACAGTAGCACCAGTGCAATTAATAGACAGGTTTTTGACTTGAGGAAAAAAGGGTCGGCTTTTTAATGACTTCAGTAAGTTTCCAAGTTTTTTTCAACTTTGTTTATCCATTTTTTTATCCAGCCACAAGGTATACAATAAGTCAGTCTTTTTATGAATTTTGTTGATAACAAGATCATAAAAACTCTGAGAGGCATTTTACTTTCTCACGCAAACTGCCTACGGGAGCACTTAACATAAGAAACGGATGCAAATGAAAAAGATGAAATGCTGGCACGTTGTTTTCTGAAAATCTAGTCTTTAAAGAGGATGAAAGTGAGTCAAGATAAGGCACAAGTACAGAACGCTTCCAATATTCAGCAGAAGTTTTAGCAGGATGATTTGCTTTATGTTGTTGGGATTGTACTTTTCTAGGTGGTGCAAGTTCTACTAAGAACTCAGCAGTAATAACATTGGCGGATAAGAGCAGACTAGCAATCATTTGATCGGTAGGTTTGCAGTGGTCTTTAACAACTTTCAAAATTCTTTGGACATGATCAGAACACTGCATAAGGTCAATATTTTTGGTTTGAATAATGTTAGCCACTGGTTCAATTAAAGCAAAATATTTGGCTATTACGGAAGAGGTAATAATGAAATTGGGTCTTGTTGCCGAACAGTATAATAGAAAAGCTGTTTTTCTTGTTTGATTGTTGCCTTCCTTTGACAATTTCTAACCCTTCAACGATTTTTATCATATTTGTATGGAAAATAGCAATACTATGATATTTTTGAGTCCAACGGGTTTCATAAAGTTTAGGCAAGTTGGGAATGTATTTTCTTCTTAGAGTGAAGTCTTTGAAAAAGTTTATGTCTTTTATTGTGGCAATAGTATTTCGAATTTCCGGAATAATGTTTAGGTCATTAATGATCAAATTAAGCCGATGGCTTACACAGTGAAAATATAATCTTTTTTTATATTTTTCCCGCAGTTTCTTTTGAACTCCATGTTCTTTCCCTGCCATTGCTGCGCAGCCGTCGTACCCCTGACCAACGCATAGACTCGGATCCAAACCTTGACCAACGCATAGACACGGATCCAAACCTTCTTTTTCTAAAAACAAATCAATCGTTTTGGCAATGGTTTTACCATCCATCCTTTCAAGAACTTCAAACCCCAGAAATTCTTTTCGAACAGTCATTTTTTTCAAGATCGAAAAACCTTAATCCTATAGATAATTGTTCATTGCCTGACAAATCCGCAGTTCATCTGCCAATATGGAGTAGACACCAAAATTTTTTTGCATCCGCGACAATCATGTTTTTTATGATAATTCCACACAAATTGATAAGTTCATTTTGAATCATCGGAAACGTCCAGACGGCATTCTTCTGTCCTTGAATATGTTCTTTCAATTCCACATCACCACTTTCTATTCGCAGTTTAATCAGGTCTTCAAAAATTCTATCATGCAGGCCTTTACCTCTTAAAGGTAAGTCTTGGGTTCCAAAAAATTATGGTCTTCAAAATTGCTATAATATTTCTTTTATTTTCTGCAATTGTTTTTTGATGTGCTGTCTGCAGATGAATATCAACGGGTACGCCTTCCGTGATTGATTTAGCAGCTTTGGCAGCCGCCAAATGCTATCGACATACTGAGAGTTCTAGCGGAGAATACTGTCAGAAGAAGCTAGCTGTATAAAAGCACACAGCTAGTTGACTTCAAGCCAATATGAAAACGAAAACACATTAAAACTCTTTAGAAAAACTGTAAGCATATAATACGTTAGTAATTACATATATATATATATATATATATATATATATATATATATATATATATATATATATATATATATATATATATATATATATATATATATATATATATATATAATAATAATAATAATAACATGTTACACGATGCCACCACTAACGGACAGGGCCCTTTTCAAAAGGAAAGTGCAAAAAAAAAAAAAAAAAAAAAAAAAAAAAAAAAGTAAAGTAAACCCACCAAGCCTTTCCCTATCGCAATTCCCTCAGGTAGCCGCAGACGTGGTCTTAAAGAGAGGGAGATTAAATACTTCATGAAAAATGGATAAAGGCAAGAAGCTCCACAAAACAGATGTGGCTGGAAAGAAGGAGGCACCACAACGAGTAAACCTTGAGCCTCCAATATTCACACAATACTAATGTGAGAGTAAGGCATCTCTTGTGTTACGAGGGCGACGCAGTAGTGGAGGAATGTGAGAGGTCAGTTCTCTCGAGCACTTGTAATTGTAATACCTATAAAAAAGAGATATGGTGCCAACGTCATGTCTCAGAGAAAGAATGTCAAGGGAGTCAGAAAGTATGGGACAGTTTATAAGCCTTTTAGCCTTAATAACTGGAGTAACTGAGCAGAAGACAAAAAATGCACGCACCCTGAACTGATTTGTATGAGGTTTCTAAGACAATTCACAATTTATGTTCAGTCGAAGAGGATAGGAAGGTTGGGAGGTGTTTTAGATAGGAAGATATGAAGAAGTTGAATTTTTAGAGAGTTGAATTTCCCAAGATTGCGGTTAGCCCACTGAGAAATCCCGACCAGATCGGCAAGAATCGAATCGGAAAACTGTAGACGAGAGGCAACTCTTGATACAAACGAGGGAGCACATTTGAAATGAGTAGAGAAATGAAGAGTTGAGTTCTCAGTATAAGAGTGAACAGAGTTAGAAGTTCAGCTAAGAAGATCGTTGATGAAAAGTAGGAATAAACATAACCCTTAGAAACACCATAATTAATAAGAAAGGAGAAAGAGGTTTCTCCATCAACAAGAGCTGAAATGGAACAATCTGAAAGAAAACTAGACAAGAGCAAGGTTGTCATGTACCATTAAAACCTCTTAACATCCCCTAATTGTTTGCTTTGAATTATGTTTTTTTCTGCCTTTGCAGGAGTAAGAATCAAATGAATATTTAGTTTGATTCCACTCAAGCAGCTTATTGAAAATGAAAATTATAATTCTAGAAACTATATCCAAAGCACTGATTTATTATTTTCTGGTTCTGTTCATATATGGATTAGCTTATATAATTCCAGTTCTCTTTACCAGCGGTCTACCTAAATGCAGTAAAAGAATATGGCAAGAGTACACGTTATAGTGCTGTCTTACCTGTCAACTAATCTTTGCTCTTTTGGAAGGGAGCAGTTAACCACAATATTTGCTAACTATTTGAATTTCACCATACTTGCAAGAATACATTTATTTAAACAAAAACTAGGTTTATTCTAAGGAAAATTCGACAAAATTTGGAAACCGATATACAAAAATTTGAGACCTTTTCCCAGGGTAGCAATGCTCGCAAAGACCAGCTCCCAAAAAGAAATATTATCTCACTCTTCAGGTAAATCTCGGTCGTTCAATCTTACGCTAGACCAGCAGCCAATGGGGGTCGCGACCCGTGCTGAGTGTCGCGAGCGGATATACGGTGGGTCGCGGTGGGTCACAAAAATAAATATTTATAATCAAATGTTACACAGTTGTTATTTATAAAAAAGTTAATACTTAATAAATAAAATTATATAGCTAATGCATCGAAAAGCATCTTTAATTAACAAGCATATACATATATTATTATTATTATTATTATTATTGTTATTACATATATATATATTATTATTATTATTATTATATTATACATATATAAAGGTAATATAGGTTATGCATATTATTGGCTATTGGCTATTACAGCTGAAGTTGAAGAGTTATTACATATATATTGCTATATATTTATATATATATATATATATATATATATATATATATATATATACATTATTATACATATATATATATTATATATATATATATATATATATATACAAGGCTGGGGTATCATTGGGTCATGAGGTCATCAACTTTATGCGTTTTGGCTGGGGGTGGGGTGCGCGGGACTTAAAAGGTTGAGAAACGCTGCGCTAGACGTATCTGAGAGGTAGCCAGATGGAAGTGGTCGATTGGTTGTGGTTATTATATTAGCAGCATATATATAGCATATATATATATATATACATAAGGTTATGTTATATATTATTATAAGAAGAGTTGAAGAGCATATTAGAGTTGGTTGTTGGCTGCTGGCTGGCATTATTGGCTGGTTACGTTGTTGTTGGCTACGCATACATATTGGTTACTGGTTACATACATACATACATATACATATATGTACATGTTATTACAGCTGATATATGGCTGGTTATTATACATGTTATTATTACATATACATACATATTATTATTACTATATGTATTATATATTATATACATATATATTATTAAATATTATTATATTATATTACATATTATATATATATTATTATTATTATTTTTATGATATACATTATTATTATTATAATATACATATATATATTATTATTACATATTATTATTATATTATTATTATTATTATTATGCATATTATTATACATATATATATAACATACATATTATTATTACATATTATTATTACATATATTACAGATAGCTAAATATTACATGCCATATTGGGATATCTTACATACATAATATTATTATTATTACATACATATTATTATTACATACTATGTTAGCTAGTTGAAGAATGAAGCATACAGGCTATTACATGTTTATGTTACA
>JABUQX010003137.1:22500-32500 GCA_015478945.1 Trachelipus rathkii
ATATTATTACATATATATATTACATATTATTACATATATTATATCTCATTATGTTCTTATAATTCTTGTATTTATTGAGCATATAACATCTTATGTCTATATTATATTATTAAAGAAGTTGATATGTTGATATATATACATATATATTACTATATATACATATACATATTATTATATATATATATATATATATAATGACAGAATAGGGAACCGGTAAACTGTAGAGATTAACTGCAGTACAAACGCCACGTCCTCGCCATTAATATATATATATATTATTATATATATACATATTATACATATATTATATAAATATATATAGTTATATATGTTATTATATATATATATATTATTATTATATTATTAATATATTATATTATTATTGGTTATTGGCTATTAAGTTATTATACGTCATTACGCCATATATACATATATATTGGTTATGTTACTATTATTATTATTATTGTTATATATACATATATATATACATATACATATTATATATATACATATTATATATTATTACAGTATATATATATAATATTGATATATTATTATTATTATTATTATTATTATTATTAAGTTATTATTATATTATATTTATATTTATATTATTATTATTCCTATTATTATTATATATATTATGTTTCATATATATATATTATTATATATATATTATTATTATATATTATTACATATATATATACATATTAATATTACTATCATTATTTATAAAAACGTATTATATATTATTATATTATTATTATTATTATTATACATACATACATATATTATTATTATATATACATATTATTATATATTATTATTATTATTATTATATTATTATTATTATTATTATTATTATTATTATTATTATTATATTATTATTATTACATACATACATACATACTCGTATATTAGATATTATGATATATTATTATTATTATTATTATTATTATACATATTATATATATTATTGTTATGATATACATTATTATTACATATACACACATATTATATTATTATATTACATTATATATTATTCATTAATTATTATATTATTACATATTATTATTATTATTGATTATTGTTATATATTGTTATATATATATATATAACTCATACATAATACATATTATTATTGGTTATCAGCATTAACATTAGCACAACAACCACATAAATAACAGTATAATTATTATTATAACATAACATAGCTACATAGCATAACATATATTATTATGTTATTATTATTATTATTATTATATATATATATTATATTATTATTGCCATTATTATTATTATTACATACATACATATTATATCGATATTATTATTATTACATATTATTATTATTATATACATGTTATATATATATTATATATTATATTATATATATATATATATATATATTATATATATATTATATTATATATAAATCATTATTATTGTTATTATTACATCGAAATGTTGTTATTACATATATATATATTATTATACTATTTATATATTATTGATATTATTATTATTATTATACATACATATTATATTATTGTTATATATATATATATGTTATTATTATTATTATATTATTATTATTATTATTATTATTATTATTACATATATTATATTATATATTATATTATTATTATTATTATTATTATTACATATTATTATTATTACATAAACATTATTACATACATTATTATTATTATTACATATTATTACATATATTATATTACATATACTTACTGGTTATTGTTGGTTGTTGAGTGCATATATTATTATTACATACATATTATTATTACCCATATATACATAAAGATGTTGGTTATTATTGGTTATTATTATTATTATTATTATTATATATTATTATTATTATTATATTATTATTATTATTATTATTATATTATTATTATACATATTATATTATTATTATTATTATTATTGATAGTTCATATTATTATATTATTATTATTATTACATATATACAGCATATATACATATGATATACATATTATTATTTACTATACATATTATTACATATTATTCATACATACATACAGTTGTTGATATGTTACATGATACTATTGAGTATATATAGCATATATATATATATATATATATATATATTATATATATATATATATATTATATATATAGTTATATATATATATATATATATATATATATACATATATTTATAACTATATATATAACTATATATAACTATATATATATATATTTATATATATATATATATGGTTATATATATATATATATATATATATATATATATATATAACTATATATAACTATATATATATATAACGATATATGTAACTATATATATATAACTATATATATATATATATATATATATATATTATTATACATATATTATTGGTTATATTATATTAAAAGAAAGAAAGAAGAGTTATTATTATACATACATATGCTGGTTGGCTATATATGGGTTATATATGTTGCTATGTTATTGTTGGTTACATATTATATATATATATATATAACTATATATATATATAACTATATATATATAAATATATATATATAACTCTATATATATATATAACTATATATATATATATATATTTATATATTATGCCATATTATTGAGCGCATATATGGCTGCTGGTTATTGGCTGGGCTGGGCTGGTTGGTACATACATTACATATATATTATTGGCTGGCTATTACATACATGAGCTGCTGGCTGGAATAGCATAAACATTACTGGCATATATGTGCAACATATATACTATTATATGCTATACATATATATGCTACATACATATTACATGTTATTATTGATATTAGCTATATATATATATATATATATATATATATATATATATATATATATATATAGTTTTTAGTTCATAAAATTTTTATAAATCTTTTTCTAATTGTCACTTTTTTCAATAATAAGTGATCCAAGAAAGCAATTTCCAATATACCTTTTTGTCACGATATGAAATGTTTTTACGAATGAATGATGTTCAAATTTTATTTACATTTGCAAATATTTAATACCCTTTTTAGTATTTATTATTGATTCTATATAATTCGATCATTACTGTTAAATTTTACGAACTTTCCAAAAGTTACTTTCCAAATTTTCGGACTTTCAAAATATTATTTTTAAAATTTACGAACTTTTTGAATGCTATTTTTGATATATATTAAATGCGACTTGATTTATGGATTTTTAAAATATTACTTTCAAAATTTTTTGTACTTTCCAATATACTTTCAAAAATTTTGGATTTTCCAAAATACCAAGTTAGGCGACTTAATCGGTCACAATTCGAATTTCAACTAAATATTAAAGCCGTTTTCGTTTTTGCATTTGTGCTAACGCTGGATAAGAAATGCTAATCCAGTTTTAGCATGAATTTCGGGAATAATCGACCGATTGTTTACAAAAATTTTGATCAGCTGTTCTAATGGAGCACGTGGTTTTGGAATAAACAAAAATAAAAAAAATAACAAATGGTTTTTATTACAAATAATTGATTAACTATTGTGATGGAGTTTATCGATTTGGAAGAAATTAGATTTAAAGCTAATTTCATGAATGAAACATTCATCAAATCAACGAACAACTACGCCGCAATCTTATTTGTTTACACTTTTTCGTTAGCATTTTCCTAAAATTCGGTAAGCACGGGAAAGAGCAACCTAACAGAATTTATGAAATTAAGCCGTGTTCGTTTTTGCATTTGTTCTAAAAAAAATGCTCAAGTTTTCGTTCGTTTTCTTCAACCTAGCGTAATGTCAAAAATACCATCAAATGTAAGGAATTTTAATTTGCATAAGCTGTTATTTTTTTTATACAAAATTTTATTCTATATTACACAGAATTATTGACATTTTTTACGTTTGGTGAGCATTTTTTTACGATTTTGCGCTAAGGTTGACGAAAACGAACGCAAACTTGAGTATTTTTTTAGCACAAATGCAAAAACGAACACGGCTTTACTAACGTTTCGTTAGCATTTTACTAAATTTGTGCTAAAATTGACATAAACGAACGACTTTTTAGCATTTTCCTAAATTTCGTTAGCAAAAGTGCAAAATCGAAAACGCCTTAAACTGTAAATAAATCGATCATTGGTATGAATCGATATATTGAATTTTCGATATTTCTCAAAATAGGAATTTTAATAATTCTTTTTTCACCTTGTTTGAGTGTGAGTTTACCTGAGTTTTTGGAAGTAAACAAAAGGGTAGTAGCAAAATGTTGTTCTAATTAATGTGCGTGACAACATATTAATTAATATGGTGCACCGAAAAGACAGTTGAAGAGTTAGAATAAAAGAAAAGTAAAAATCTAAAGTAGTTGCGATATATCATTTATTATTAAAACTGGACAAAATAGTAATCAGGATTAAATCAGAAAAAGTTTGATTTGAAAAGTAAGACAACGCGATTTTCAGTGATTTGTGATAAAAACAAATACACCGAAAAACGTGGGCTGTCTTGAAATCGATTCAAACCTTTGAAGGAACCTAAAATAAGGTCATGGGAACCTTAACAAAGATTTTGTGGGCCCATCAGGATATTCGGTACTTCCTAACTAGAAGTATCGAATTACCAAAGGGTAAAATCTTTACTAATAATTCTCAAACCAACAAAATTACAAAAAGCACAAAAAAACAAGCCTTTTTCTAATAAATATGAAACGGGAGATGGACAGTGGGAACACTGTTAAAAAAATGGGAGCTAACATAAGTCCAGAGGCTTTTTAACTTAAGCACAATTTCTACCCGAGAAAAAAAATAACCTTGTGAATTGTAAGTTGATATTTT
Organism: Trachelipus rathkii; assembly: GCA_015478945.1. NCBI lineage: Eukaryota > Metazoa > Arthropoda > Malacostraca > Isopoda > Trachelipodidae > Trachelipus > Trachelipus rathkii. Next base: position 27,330 of record JABUQX010003137.1, read on the forward strand.
TCCCCTTTAAGATCAATAAACAAAAAGTATCTTAAAGGCCTGCCAGAAGGTGACATCGTTGGCTTAAAGAACGTGTCCTAAAGTGGGGAAAATTGAAATCTATCATAAGGACGGATTTCGTCCGAATGGTTCTTAACTTTATACTGCATATATAAAATGATCTTATAGATGAAGGTCAATTGTTGGAACCCCGGGACTCAAGTTACTGGGAAAGAAGTTCATAGCAAGCAGTAATTATGATAAGGGTGGCGTTCGATTGACGACCCGCCCCATTTATATGAATTGAAAATTTCGCTAAGCGATCTCCAACGAGTATTTTTGACGATAAACATCAATTTAATTAATTGAGCTTAAAATTATCAAAGTAATATCAAAGGGTAGTAAAAATAATACTATGTAATACATAAATATTACATTATTTAAAACTACGTGATTTGTCCACAAAATTAGTTAACAGTTCGCTATAGCGGCATCTAGCATAGTTCACACGTTGCAAACTTGATGTTTTTATGGGTCATAGAAAATTAATTAATATTTTTTCCTAGTAATTAGGAATAAATAATAATTTAAAATACATATAAAAAAGACCGGAAGAATTTTCTGATCATTATGAAACTAATATCAAGTTTGTGAATAAAGTAAAAGAAATAAAACGTTGAGATTTACAAGATTGATAAACAAGAGGTCAAACTATGACTTATGGTTGACCATTCCATTTGAAGAGGTCAAAGAAACTTATACAAATTTTAATTTAATATATAAGAATTGACTCTGTAAAGTCCCACTCTCCAAAAGTCACTAAAACCGAAGGGTATCAAGGAAAAGCAAAGTCACGAAAAATGCAAATTTGGTTCAAAATGGAAGCCTACATTAATATGTTAATTATTACACTTAAAAATAGAAAACTACGCTGTGGATTAATTTCAAACTCTAAGGGAAGATAGCCCTCATATGTCTAGTACATTCGGGGTGAATAAAGTTTCAAAATCTCAGGGAATAGAAGATATAAGGTAGCCGGTGAACGGCATAAATTTTTTGTCTAAATTTTGAAGCAAAGAGGATTCTGCGTATATTGATATACATATTACATACATATTATTATTATTATTACATACATATATATATATATTATATACATATATTATATATTATTGATATTATTATTATTATATAATTTTTGTATATATTTTATAAAAAAAAATATTATGTATATATATATATATATATATATATATATATATATATATATATATATATATATATATATATATATATAGTATTATTATTATTTTTTTTATTACTATTATTGTTTGTATATATATATATATATATTATTATATACTATTATTATTATATATTGAGCATATATATATTATTATTATATTACATATTATACATATACATATATTATTACATATATATATATTATATATATATATATATATATATATATATATATATATATATATATATAGTATATATATATATATATATGTTGTTAGTATATATATATATTTATATATATATTATATATATATATATATATATTGTTATAAAGTATATATGTATATATATATATATATATATTAGGGTTGGCAGAGCACCAGTATTTTGGGCACTCGGGCACCGCACCGCACCAGCTTCCCGATAAAGCACCGCACCGCACCACGAGTTTTTGAACTTTGGCACACCGCACCGCACCGCACCGGTACCATGGTTTGGCGCACCGCACCGCACCAGCAGCTGCGCACCACGCACCGCACCGCACCTCTTACTATAGCCACTGTGACTGTACAAACGGTAGTGTTGGTTAAGAAATTAAGAAAGAATAACAAAGAATTCGATATTTTATCACTATTTATTTACTTCTTACAACATATAATTATTTCATATATATATATATATATATATATATATATATATCATATATATATATATATATATGTATATATATATATATATATTGATATATATATATATATATATATATAGAAATATATATATTACATCTTAAACTGCCTCCGTAATTTTAATATATATATATATATATATATATATATATATATATATATATATATATATATATATATATTATAAAGAAATATGAACTAAAATAAATAAAAAAAATTAACACCCCCCCTTTTTTTCTAAGCCGCAATATATACCCATATATATATACATATATATATATATAGCAGCAGGCAGCAGAGCATATATATATATATATATATATATATATATACATATATATATATATATATATATATATATATATATATATATATATATATATATATATATATCCCGTAAGATATTTTTTAGATACTAAATCGTAATTTTAATATATATATATTTATATATATATATATATATAATATATATGTTATATATATATATATATATTTATATATATATATTATATACATATACATATATATATATATGCTATATATACATATATATTTATTTATATATATATATATATATATATATATATATATATATATATATATATATATATATATATATATATATATATATATATATATATATATATATATATATATATATATATATACACTTGAGTTAGACTTGATAGAGTATTTCAGTTATTAAGAGAATTTAGATTTCTTTTTATAAATATTAATTTTTCAACACTTTTCGAATTAAGTCTTGTTCTTCGATCGGTTATTAGATCGCCGGCTTTTTTTTTGAGAAAAGTCTTTCATTTTCAACCGATGTTGCTGGGATAGCAAGAAAAACTTTAGCTACTTTACTAAGTATTGGGAACAAAGCCTCCTTTTCCTTCCAAAATGTTAAAATGTCGAAATCAATTGTTCTTATAGTCTTGTCCTTTTGATAATATTTCTTGTAAAGTTCGAGTTCATTATATAGAGATGAATCTACAGATGATTCACTATCGCAGTCACTATCGCTAGACTTTGTAAGTAAATTGTCAAACATTGATATACAAGATGTCTTTGAAATATTTATATCATGGCTCAAAGTTTTCGAAGAAAATGGTCTTAGATCTCGCTTCGTAGTTTAGGTGATTCTACAATAACGACCGGGTCCGGGATTTTCATATTTTCCTTTAAAAAAGTTTCTATACCATTAATAATAATTCCCAAGTCAGAATCAGAAAATATTTTTTTCTTAAATTTTGGTCCAAGTATGTTGACATAAGACAAATTGGGTTTTGAACGTATTGGATTAGTGCTTAACTCGATTTGTTCTTTAGCCTTTTCTGTTTCTTCATGCAAATCTTCTATTGCTGATAACTGAGAGCTTATAGCATAAACAGTTGGAACAATTATCGAAGATGTAGGATATTTACTTCCACACAAAATTTGCGATGCTTCTTTGAAAGGTCTCAGAATTTCTTGCAAATTCTCTAAAATTATTTTTTTATTTAGTTTTATAGCCAGGGATGGAAGTTTAACTTCAAATAACTGCTCTGCTTGACTAACAGCTTCGTCTATCATAGGTAGGTAATGAACTATTCCATCTGGTTTTACAATCTCTCGTACTTTTGTTTGGATTATGGGAAGATTTTTCTTGATTTATAGATTGCTTTGTAGTCATTCCAAATTTTTGGAAATCTTTAAACAACGCTGCAATATTTCGAACTTTATCAACAATGTTTGATGTAAATGTTGAATTTTGTGGTTTTGGAAATACAACGGGATCAATACAAAGGTTTATAGTATTTGCAATGCAAGATAATCTTTTTATATTCAATTTCTGACATGCTTTAATAACATTTGTTCCATTATAAGAAACAGCAAAGGAAGGCATTCTAAATTTAAGTTCTTGAAAACACTTTGATATTGAAGCACTTATGTTATCACCTGTATAAGATTCATCACATGGAATGCATCCGATACAAAAAACACGCAATTTCCAAGTTTCATCAATTGAGTGTGAAGTTAGGGCTAAAAACTGACTTTGATTTTTGGTGCATGTCCATAAATCGAGTGTTACATTAAAGTGATTAAACTTACCATCTTCGGACTGGCTTGACAACATACTTTGAATTTTTTGTCTCATGTCGTTGTACAAACAATTTATATGATTCGTTGCAATTGCTCTTCGTGTCGGGGCTTGATATTCAGGATCGAGAATATTTAAGTTTCCTAATACGCATAGCAGCATATGAAAGATATATATATATATATATATAGCATATTATTATATAATATATTATTATTATTATTTGATATATTATTATTATATATATATACATATATTATTATTATATTATATTATTATTACATACATATTATTACATATATATTACATTACATAATATTGGTTGAGTTATATTACAGTTATTATTATATATATATTACACATATATTATTATTATATATTAGTGATGGTTATATATATATTAATATTACATATTATTATTATTATTATACATTATTATAGAATATTATTATTATTACATATATATTATTATATTATTACGTATACATATACATATATTATTAGCATATATATTATTATTATTATTACATATTATTATTATACATATTATATTATTGCTAGATTGGTGAGGCATATTGAAGATATACATATACATATATACATATATTATATACATGATCAATCCAGGTAATAACACTGAACCCAAGACGCTGACTTAAAAATCTTTTCACAGGGCGACTTATGGTGTTATAAAGACAAGTTCTAGGTGAAAATGGAATTTTATTTTTTGTTTTTTATATATCAGGTTAGGAACGTCGGATTTAAAAAAACTTCACAGGAAGACGTAACCTACCTAACCTAACCTAACCTAGAATCAACCTGTGAATTTTTTTTTAAATGCGACCTAACTAACCTGAAATAAAAATGAATTTTTTTTTTCCATTTCACCCCTAGAACATCTTTATATGTCCCATATGTTAATTTTTTTTAAAATCCGAAGTCCCGTTCCGTGTCACCGTTACTATACTTTGTCATATATATATATATATATATATATATATATATATATATATATATAGTTATATTATATATATATATATATATATATATATATGGAAAGATATATAGTATATATATATATAGCATATATATATATATATATATATATATATATATATGTTGTAAAACTTACTTAACAGCCACACGTTAATACTGAAAATTACTAAATGTTCTTTATA
>JABUQX010003137.1:50000-55000 GCA_015478945.1 Trachelipus rathkii
TTAATCTGGCTTCATTGATTCGAGCTTGCTCTGTAGAAAACGTTTATTAAAATTTTACAATTTAAAACCTTGTTTAAAGTTTGGAAACCATGTAATGTGCGAATATAAATGTATACGATTGTATAGAAACGATGATATATTTAATAGTAATAAAAATCACTCAATGTTTCTACTATTACTACTACTACTACTACTACTACTACTACTACTACTACTACTACTACTACTACTACTACTACTACTACTACTACTACTACTACTACTACTACTACTACTACTACTACTACTACTACTACTACTACTACTACTACTACTACTACTACTACTACTACTACTACTACTACTACTACTACTACTACCCCTATAACGTTTATACGTGTGAGGTCGTGATGTATTCCTCTTCTTCCTCTTCATCTTCTTCTTATTCTCCTTTAGTTATCTAGGTTTTGGGATCTCTGTACACATACCTCTTATCATGTCATCGTTCACTGTGATTCTACCACTACTACAACTACTACTACTACTACTGCTACTACTACTACAGCTACCAGCGTTATAACTATTATACGATTGAGGTCCTGATGTATTCTTCTTCTTCTTCTTATTCTTCTTATTCTTCTTATTCTTCATCTTCTTATTCTCCTATAAGACAAAAATATGTATTTACATCATCATACTCCTTCGCGATACGAGTTAATATTAGTTTTAATCGAGTCAGCCTCTCACGTACAGAATAGAAATTTACTCAGTTTTAATAAAATAATTTGGATTTACAGAGGCTAAGGCCGTAAGGACGTTTCGCGAGTCGTCGGAGAGGGGGTCCTCCCCTATCGACCTTACGCCCTTAGTCTATGTAAAAATGCGTTTCCGCAATATATATATATATATATATATATATATATATATATATATATATTTATATATATACTATATATATATATATATATTATATATATATATATATATATATATATATAAAGCTAGTATTATATTTGATAAAGATAGTTTGGGGACCCAACTTTTGCTGATATCGACATTGTTGCTGTTCCTGCTGTTGCCTTTGCTATATTGTTGGTCCAGCATTTATATGATAAGTGAGTTGTTCTTAAGTTGTTGTTGTTGTTGTTGTTGTTGTTGAGGTTGCGTTGTTGTTGTTGTTGTTGTTGTTGTTGTTGTTGTTGTTGTTGTTTGTATTGTTGGTCTCAGCATTGTTGGTGGTAGAAATGTCCATATGTTGTTAGGGTTACATATATATATATATATATATATACATATATATATATATTATATATATTATTGTTATATATATATATATATATATTATTATATATATATATATATATATATATATATATATATATATTATTATTGTTATGTATATTTGTTATATATATATATATGTTATTATATATATATATATATATTATACATATATATATACAGAGGAATATAAATAAATGTCTAAAGTTAAATTGCGTACTATTCACGCCTTGATAATGCGCCGAGTATATATATATATATATATATATATATATATATATATATATATATATATATATATATATATATATATATATATATATATATATATATATATATATATATATATATATATATATATATATATATATATATCCTCTCTATCATTATTAATACATCGACGAGTTTCCTCTTAAAAGAGAAAAAAGTGTCAAAGATAATCTCCCCTATCGACTAATGGCTCAGTAGCACAAGGGTGATTTTGAAGATAACTGAAGCCTTATACCGATTCATCTTTTCAATTTATTTTTTTTCTTTTTCTTCTTCTTCTTTTTTTTCCTCTTCTTCTTTTTCTTCTTTTTCATCTTTTTTTCTTCTTTTTGCTTCTTCCTTGTGTATTAAAAGTTAAAATACATAAAAAAAAAATATTTGCCTTATAACAAATAAATAACTGCTTAAGATAATAAGATAACGGTTCTTCGCCTGGATTTTGAAGATAACATCGGCCAAAACTGAAGCCTTATACCGATTCATCTTTTCTTTTCTCTATATCTTCTTCTTTTTTCTTTTTCTTCTTTTTCCTCTTCTTCTTTTTTCCTCTTTTTCATCTTTTTTTTCTTCTTTGTATTAGTTAAAAGGGAATTCACTGAAAATGAGTCATCTCATATATATATATATATATATATATATATATATATATATATATATATATATATATATATATATATATATATATATATATATATATATATATATATATATATATATATATATATATATATATGTATATATATATATATATATATATATATATATATCTTATACCCGGGGACCGGAGGCGGACTAAAACCCCGGCGGCTTGGTTCATCAACGTAGCTCGTGTATCCTTGAACGCACCCAGCTAATAAGCAATGATATCAGCTACTTTCATGAAAGTAGATCATGTAAGTAAACCATGTGCGCGGCTTCGCAGAGCACATGGGTTAGTAGCTACAGCGATGCTGTCATAGGATGCTCAGCTACTTTCATGAAAGTAGACGTGAAAGTAGCTCAGCTACTTTGAAAGTAGACGTGAAAGTAGCCATGATACGTAAACCTTGTTCGTAGCTTCGACGCACACATGGGTTAAGAGCGGCTGAACAAAAGGAGATAGGGGAAAAACAGACATGTATGTACATCACAATAGGCTATATATATATATATATATATATATATATATATATATATATATATACAATAACTATATATGTTGTAGTTATATAGCCATTTCTATATACACATTATCATTATTATATATATATTATATATATATATTAAGATTATATTTTATTATTTTTAATATTATATATACAAATAAGTTATATTATTTTATATATATATAATATGACATATCTATAGTATTGTTATTAGTATTATATATATATATATATATATATATATATATATATATATATATATATATATATATATATATATATATATATATATATATATATATTCCCCTACAGATACTATTACTAACACTACCTCAAGCCGCACCAATTATTTTTATTATTATTATTATTATTATTATTATTATTATTATTATTATTATTATTATTATTATTATTATTATTATTATTATTATTATTATTATTATTATTATTATTATTATATTATTATTATTATTATTTTTGTTATTATTATTATTATCGTGTTTTGGTAGGACTTAAAGACGTAAAGGCATAAAGACGTTTCGCCGCTCAGGGGTGGTGAGTGGGGGGAACCCCTCCTGGGCGGCTAGCCCAACGCCTTTACGTCCTTAGGGTAGGTAAAAAACATGTTTTTATTGGAATATTCACATAATCCGCGAGATATTTTCGCGTTCGTTTGGTAATATCGAGCTTTCGCGCGCGCGTCGGGACCTCGGGGGTGAGTCCAAACGCTTCCCCGACCTCGGAAACGGCCAATGTCAAAGCCAAAATGTTGCAAATGTTGCAAACCAATCTTTTGCAACATTTGCAGCATTGCATGCAACATTGTTTTGCAACACCAAACCTCTAGGCACTCAACCGTCGTAGTATAGATGAACTCTAAGATGTTCATGATGAACGAAGCTGAGTGATGAACACTGGTTCATGATGAGCTCAGCTACGTTCATGTACGTAAACCATGTGCGCGGCTTCGCTGCGCACATGTGTTAGCAGCTAATAAGCGATGAAAGTAGCTCAGCTACTTTCATGAAAGTAGACGTGAAAGTAGCTCATGTACGTAAACCATGTGCGCGGCGAAGCCGCGCACATGGGTTAGCAGGGAATAAACGGGCGTAGCGGTTGAACAAAAGGAGATAGGGGAAAAAACGCTCATGAAAGTACATGAGCATATGGTCAAGTATACACGTGCTCACGCACGTACATGGCAAATCAATAGAAATATAGGTTCCCGGGGGGCGCAACCCCCAGGGTAATCCCACGTACATGAAAAGTACACCAAAAGATAGCCCGCGGCGGGGGGATCACGAAAATATCACTCACCGTCTTTCCTGAGTACAGGGGGCGCCGCCCCCCGCAATTGATTAGCTTCCATCACTCCCTACTACTTATATGCTATATATATATTATTTATTAATATATTATATATATATATATATATATATATATATATATATATATATATATATATATATATATATATATATATATATATATATATATATATATATATATATATAAAAGACATACTATTCTTTTGTATATAGGTGGAAAAAAGTGTAATATCTATATTACATATTGTTATATATATATATTATATACATGTTGTTATTATATATATATAAAGATATATACATATATATATATATATATAGTTAGCATATATATAAATACTGACATCATTGAGAACTAGTGTCAAAGAGTGTAAAAGCAAGGTAATGCCTGGAATCTTGCTTGTATAACTCCTGCAGCCTAGGTGCATTATTCCTTACTATAACATTAATTTTATTAGCAGGAATATTGAATTCTTCCATAACATTTTGAAGACAATCACTTATATTAGATGCTGTGTGAGATACGTGAAAAGGTGAAACTCGTAGGATAGCATTTTGTTGTTCATAGTTGCTAGATAACCAATGAGCAGGTAAACTTAAAAATGAGGTATTTGCAGTATCAGCTGTCCATCCATCGCTTGTAAAAGACAAGTATTCCGCTGCATTTAATCTGATCTTTTGTATTTTATTTCTCACACATTCATATATATATTTTTCACAATAGTTTTTTTTATATATTTTCGAAGGAATTATAGTTTGGGAACACAAGATTGTTTATCAGTTCTATGAAACCAATGTCTCTCTTAACTATTGAAATGACTGCAAATCCACTTAGTGATCCTTTTCCTAATAAGTCTGGGAAATTTTGATTTGGCATTATTATATGCCATATTTTGGTTTTGTTAAGAGTGTCAATCAAAGTTGGTTGCTTAGAACATTGCAGCTCAGTTTTACTCCTTTTAGTTTCTGAAATATTTACCGTAAGAGATCTTTTCCT
>JABUQX010003137.1:57500-60000 GCA_015478945.1 Trachelipus rathkii
GACATTGAAGAAATAGTGGTGGAATGCGAGAAGTCAAGTCGCTCGGGCAAGTTGTTGTACCTGTAGGAAAGAGATTTTTCGCCAAAGTAACGTTGCAAAGATAGAGTGTCAAATTAGTTTTAAAGTTGGGGCAATTTATTTGGATGAAATCGAATCCTTCCCAAATTTGAGAAAAATACTCCTTAAGAGGGAGAATAAGATCCTTTTATAGCTGGAGTAACTGTGTGGAGGAAAGAGTTCCCGCAACCTGAACAGAACTCTCAGATTCTTTGAGGCGGCAATAGCAATCATTGTAATATGATGTTTCCAAGACAATTTTTTCTTTATGTTTAGACCAAGAGTGTTGTTTACAAGTGAGGTGTTGGGACATCAAAGGAGATAGAAAAGTTGGGAAGTGTTTTGAAATGGAGATGTAAAATTGAGTAATAAAGTTAAGTAATAGAGTTAAATTTTACAAGGTTGAGGCAACCCTACCCGAAATGTCATCCATATTGGCAAGAATAGAATCGGAAATCTGAAGACTAGAAGCAACTCTAAATTCAAAAGAGGAAACAAATTTAAAATGCGAGGAAGAATGAAGAATTGAGTCATCTTCATAAGAATGAACACAGTTAGAAATACAGCTGAGAAGATTATTAGTGAAAAGCAAGAATAAAGTTGGAGATAATAGATTTTTGAGGAACCCGCAGTTAACAGGAAAGAAGGGAAAATACGCTCCATCAACAAGTCCCGGTATGGAGTGATCTGAGAGAAAACTAGACAAAGTTAGACAAAGAGAAGGAGGAAACCCAAAGATGAATATGTCAAGTGTTACTGCGCAAGACTCCCCGCTATAGTCTCTATGAGAAAATGACCATAAATTTGTGAAATAGGAAAGTATACACCAACTTTACCTGGTGCCTCGAAAACCATAATGATGATCTAAAAAAAGGAATGAGATTACAGATGATCCAGGAAATAAGAGTTCAGAATAATTTTAAAGATTTTAAAAAGAATTCAAGTGAGAGCTATATGACGATAGTTACAAGATTCTGAGCGGTTATACTTCTTCGGGATCTGTTGGTCATAGGCGCGCTTCCAACATTGAGGAAAAGTATTAGTATTATTGCATAGAGATTAGAGTTGAATAAGGACAGGGGCCATTTCAGAAGAACACTCTCTGAGAACACAGACCACGGGGAAAAATGCCATTTGGGTTACTAGCCTTATTATGAGCATAGATCTAAAGATTCATGCACTCGATCTTGTGTAATCCAACGTAGGGACATAGGACACTTAAGAGGAGAAGGAATATGAGGAGGGATGCCAGAGCAGTCTAGGGTGGAATAAGATGTTAAAGAGAGGCCAAAGAAATTAGCCTTTCCAAAAGGAGTGCTAGCTACAGATCTGTCAGAGCAAATAAGGGGAGGAGGAAATGGTTCACATGAGATATTAGAGATGTTTCTGGCAAGAGGCCAAAATATTTATCAGAATATGTATAGTATGGTAATATATATGTTAAGGCTAGTAAAAAAATAAAATGACACAGGAATAAATATTAAATAGCTAAATTGTAAAGACTGTATTCAGCAGTTAATCATTAACATCACAAGCAAAATAATATATATATATAGTGCTATTGTATATTCAGGAATTAAACTAAGGTTGCTTTAAAACCAGTCAGCATTAAACTTTTGTGTGAAAGAACTGCCAGTTTTGTGCAAGCAAGTTTTTTTAATTTTAGGAGCAGTATTAAGAAGACAGATTTGAATGTTATACTCCATAATAAATAGTTCTCGACTTTAGTTTAATGTTCAACAATGTTGAAAATCCGTGCTAACAAAGATAAAAACTTGGGAACATTGAAACATTACACACACACACACACACCTTCCTGGCACAAATACAAAGTACAATTACAATACAGGAAGTAATGGCAGTATCAAAAATATATATATTTATAATATGATCTATGATACAATATACACAAAGGCAAATACAATTTTCAATAAATCAAGAAAAGAAGACAATTTTAGAAAACAATATTCAAGACTTTTCTAAGAAGAAACTGTCAAATAAAATCAATCCTATTTTTCAATGCAGAAAGCCAGTTAAGACATTTTTACCCATCGACAATCAGTGATGACATGACAAGTACCGCAAATTCATTTCAAATTGCAGATCACTTCTGACATCTGATTCCTTTAGGTTAGCCTTTTGCTAGTCAAAAAAGTACCCTCATATGTCTTCCTACTAAGTACTAACCCCAGTTTAAGAACCCTTGGATTTACACTCTGAAGTCGATAAACTGGATATTGTTTTTGCTATTATATAAAAAGTCCAACTAATAACATTACATACTAATATATATGTTTTCATAAGCTCTGAAGTACAATTTAACTAAACCTACTTCCTAAAGGATTTAGTGTTTAATGAGTTTGCAAAAGGAAATAATAGTTCGGAAGAAGCATTCCAAATATCATGGTCTTTATGAGGGAAGGTTCTTTAAAAACAAGAAGGC
>JABUQX010003137.1:62500-70000 GCA_015478945.1 Trachelipus rathkii
GCCTTAACATTCAACAAAATCGTAAATTGCGTAAAAACGAAATTCCGCACAGTTCTAGTATAAGAAAACCTTATTGGAATATTCACAACTTTGCGAGTCTGTAACTTTTTTTCCTAAAGAGACCGCCAAATAATTTTTTTTTATTCTTCTTCACTATTTTTTTTAGAGTCTATGCTGTGATTTTCATAAAAATCTGTTATAAGGGAGTTGTTGTAAATAATTACCATAATAATATTAATAATAATAATTAATAATAATAATAATAATTAAATAATAATAAAATAATAATAATAATAATAATAATAATAATAATAATAATAATAATAATAATAATAATAATAATAATAATAATAATAATAATAATAATAATAATAATAATAATAATAATAATAATAATTGTCGACGATTTTACAAATCTCGATCAAATTTTTTTTTTTTTTTTTTTTTTTTTTTTTTTTTTTTTTTTTTTTTTTTTTTTTTTTGCTGTTATTTCAATGCACTATAGCTTCAAGCCCCCTTGTTTCAGAATGGGGAGGGAGGTATTTCTTACATTCTCTCACGCCCTATGAGGCTTGAGAGTGAGGTCATCACTTTATTCACCAGGATTGCAAAACCTTTCCTTAGTTATTCAGAGGCCCTAAGGCACTCCCTTTTCTCATAGCCTCAGTTGGATGTCAACCTGCATTATGGTCGCATTTGCTTCTCACTCAATGTGCTCCTTTTTTGTGCATTGTGTTTTCTTTCTTTTTCTCTGTCTCTTTATAATTAATAAAGCAGAGTTATCAACATTTTTTAACTTTTTCATTAAATAATTGCATAAGTGTAAATCCAATTGCATGTTAATTAGTGGTGATCTATAATCGCGGATTTATATTTGTAGTCTTGCTTGGAATTTGTGCCAACCTACCTACTTTAAGTAAGTCATTGTGTGTGAGAACTAGAGTGTGCAGAACTCAAGTAAGTCTTTTATCTTTTGGTTTTATTACACACTAGTTTAAATAATTGTATTTGTGAAGGTACATGCATATCTCTAACTATCCTACTAGAGTAGCTATAGATGATACACTCTCCAGTTTCATCTATTTGGAGATACATAATAAGAGATTCAGCCATACTGTCTTTTTAGCTTTTGCGTTGCTTTCCCTGATATTTTTTCTTAAGGAATCTCAAAAATTTTCTGTATATTTTTGAGAGGGTTCCTCCATCTTGTAATTAGTTTGATATATATATATATATATATATATATATATGTATATATATATATATATATATATATATATATATATATATATATATATATATATATATATATATATATATATATATATATATATATATATATATATATATATATATATATATAAAATATATATAAATATATATATATATATAATATAAAATATATATATATATATTATATATTATATATATATATATACTATATATATATATATATATTATATATAAAATATATATATATATATTATATATATATATATATATATATAATATATATAATATATATATATATATATATATATATATATATATATATATATATATATATATATATATATATATATATATATATATATATATATTGTAAAAAATTTGAAATGAATAACAATATTTTCCTTATTTTTGAATACCACAGTATGGGTAAATAACAGTGATAATAAGCAATCAATAAAAAGCTTAAAAATCACCAAACATCACTCCGCGGAAGAGTCACGTGACTCGACCAAAGTTAGTACAGTAAAAACTATAGTAATAAAAATAAGTCGTTCCATAGCAACAGTCCAGTAAAGTTGTAGTGGATTCGCAGTAATTTTCCGTAATTGTACGCAGTATTATGTTCAATTATAAGTCAATGAATATATTCTAAAAAGTTAAATCTTCATCAATATTAAGAAGTTTAACTTTACGATCACGGCCGGCTACAATAAACCTTCTAACTTTTAGATCACGGCCCTTTAATAAGCTGGTGAAAAAGTTTATGTGTTGTTTAGTAACGGTTATTAGCAAGAAAACTTGCACAAAGTTAAAAGGGATTAAAATGTTCTTTTAATGAAAAAAGAAACCTTTTCAAAGTATTGGGATTTCTTTACCTGAACTAAAGTTTATTTTAATAAAACGCCAAGAATTGTTGTAAAATATTAAATATTTCTTCCAAAGAGTTTAAGAGGCGCCTCCATCTCGATTAGTCTTCAAGAATCTATATCAGGAAGAAGAAATTTAAGGTAAATAAACTTTATATTTGTAAACTTTAATAATTAAAATTTAGTAAATAGATCGGGGGCGAAAAACAGCCTCTACATTCTTAAAGAGACAAGATCGTTTTTCAACATTTGAAAAGGATTTCGATCACTAAGATCGTTGTCATTTGAAAAGGTTGCATACTGCAATTACAATTGATAAAATGTTCGATTTTTAAGTGAATCATCAGTTGCATGATTAAAGTGTTTATTTGCCATAAACTAAGGGATTTTATAAAGTTGAAAACTAGTAAAAAAGTTTAAAACTTAAACATTCCTAAAAGAGTAATCTTGCGTAGATGCGTTGACAGAGTTGCGCAGGTCTTATACTTGGCTAAGTTAGATCACATGGGCAAATCATAGAAAGTCTCAATACTGAAATTGTTTCATATAAATATATTCCTTTTATAATAATCGATATTTTTTAAAGGTAATCAACCATTTAAAATCGATTAATATCGATTTTTGTTATATCTTTTTTTCCGATTATCGACTATTGATACTATTACAATCGATTAGTAAACAAACGTTTGTAGTGATTTCAACACATTTTCTAATAAAATTAGTTTATTAAACGTTATTTGTTGTTATAATATAATTAATTCTAATATATTAATGATATTTATAGTAAATAAAAGCTGTGTGGTTGCGCTCCTTCTATTTAATAGTGTAAATTCAAAATTTTGTCTAATATGGCTTCGAGAGTTAAGCCAACCCTAGAGCTAAATTATGAATTTTGACAATTATGTTTTTTGAAGCCTTGAGTGGTCGTAGGCCTATAACTGTAAGTAAATATTAAAAGTAGCTTAGAAATAAGCCTTTTTGTAAGAAAATTTTTTAATTAAATTAATTTTAAGCAAAATGGAAAATTTTATTAAATATAAAAAATTGCGAACCAAATATTAAAACACGCATTTCTATAATATTAAATAAATTGAATGATTTAAAAAATAATGATTCTTTAGGAATTTCATTTTGTAAAACTCAAATAAATGAAATCAATACTATAATAATGAAAATAAAGGATTTAGATGAAAAAGTGATAGGTATTTTGCTAAATACAGAGATTGAAGGTTTAAATATGGAAACTGAAATTGAAGGTCAAAATGATTATTATTTAGAATTAGATCTTAAATTAAGTAGCTTTAATGAATTTATTTTAAACAAAGAGAGATCTAAAGTAGAACCTAGTATATCTGATAGTTTTTTTTAGAAACTTTGGACAGTATAGATCATACTACAAATATAAAATTACATCATGGTGATGTAAATAAGATTAGTTTTCATACTTTTTTAAATCGGTTTATGAATATAGTTGGAACAATCCTAAACGTAATGATTCTGTAAAGTTAATGTATTTAAAAAGTTATTTAAAAGATTATCCTTTAAGTATAGTTTCTCATTTGTCTACAATACTTGAGCATTTTAAAGTAGCTTTAGAATTGTTGAAGAATGAATATTTAGATGTAGCAACGATCACTAATGACTTATTTACTTCACTGATTGCCAGTGGTATAGAAAATAAATTTGATAAAGACATTATATCTTTAAAAGAGGCCTTAAATAAGATCCGGGCAATAATTTTTTATTTAAAGGTTCAAAATTTGGATTTTACCATCAAAAAGAGTCCAGCTGGTTGCGTGTTGTCGCACATTGTTATTAGTAAGCTACCAAAGGTATTTTTAAAGGACTTGATAAGAAAAGTGGGGCATAACTATCCTGACATAAATTAAGTTCTTGAAAATTTTCATGATATAATAAAAACTTTAATAAGAACAAGCTCTTCCTCAGAAAGAACAGGAAGTCCAAAAATAAAAGTACACTTAGTATACCTCATAAAGAAAAAACAGTACATTCAAAGGCTACAAATAATCTGCCTTCTCTTAAAAATGTTCTAACCTCTAGTAATAAAGTAAAAAAGGTTCCAAAAAGGGGCAAATTGTGTTCAGGCCCTCATTCTTTAGGTTTATGTCATGTTTATAATAATTATGATAGTAGGATTAAAAGAGTAAAGGAGCTAGGCTTGTGTTTGCAGTGTGCAGGCATCCATCCTCATAGTAAGTGCTTCGGGAATAATGACAGAATGAGATTTGCATGTAAATGTGGAAGTAAATCCCACATACAACTCTTATGTAGTGCTAATAATAATGAGGTTCTTAAAACAAATAATAATTGCATTACATTCCATCAAAGTTTGGAGAATGAGTATATACCTCCAACCACTTCTTTAAAATTGGTGTTTAATGGTAATGAACAAATATTTAGAGATTTAATCGATATAGCTTCTAGTAAGTCTTATATATCAAGAGAGGCAGCTGAAAAGTTAATACATAACGTAAATGAGCTTCCATTAATCGAATACGATGTTCAAACTTTTATAGGCTCTAAAGTTAAAAGGTTCCATTAAACATTAATTGATGAAAGAATGTTTAAAAGAATAATTTTCATTCCTTTTCTCATTGATGATCATTTAAATATAAATTATAAAGTAGAAGGTATATCAGATGTTAATAATATGAAAAATAAAGGTTTAAAATTTGCTGATAATAATTATCAAAATTCTAAAATAAATAGTCAAATAAAAATAGATGTTTTGATCGGCATTGACTAGCTGAATATATTCCCAGCTTTCCAGACTGTCCCTTTTGAAGGTGGCCATTGTATTCATATTGGTAATAATAAATTAATCCTAATAGGTAATATTTATAATTTTTTAAATAGAGAACAGATTGTAAGGTTGGTTGAAACCAGAAAAAGTAAAAGAATAAACAGTATTGTTGATCAGCCAAAAGTTGAAACTAATAAGGTCATTGTTCCTATAAGTAATAATTCTGTATGTAACAACAGGTTAAATACCCAAGTATATTTTGTGTTGGAACTTTCTAAGAGTTATTTCAATCCTATTGAATAATTTTGGGAGTCTGACATAGATCATGGGCTCTAAAACTTGTTTAGTTTAGAAACATTAGGCATAAAACAAGACGAGGACATTCTTAAAACAGTAGATAAGTGTCAAGCTCAATTATTCAATCAGAATATGATTTTCAAGGACAATCATTATTATGTAAGTCTACATTGCTACGAAGAAAAAATAGAATTACTTCCTTCTAAATTTAAAATTTTTCTTAAATATTGCTAATAGAGCGTTTGGTAAATTAACTCAAAGTAAAATAATTAATGAATATAAGAAACTCTTTGAAAGTCAACTCAATGATAGAATAATTGAAAAAGTAAATATAAATTTTGATAATCCTTCAGATGTGTGTAAGTATAAATTCATTCCACATCGTTCTATAATAAGACAGTCAGAACAAGTAACTACCAAAATTATACCCGTGTTCAATTTTTCTCTTAAAAATAATAAGACACTTCCCTAATTTAACGAAGCTGCATATAGCGGCTATGATCTAATGAGTTCTCTTTTAAAATTACTACTTGTGTTCAGAACAAATCGTACTGTTGTAATAAGTGATATTAAACAAGCCTTCCTGATGATAAGGTTAAAAGATGAAGTGAACAAGAATAGATTCACTTTCTTGTGGCTTAACAACGGACAATTAGAAGCATATATATATCTCACTTTAGTTTTTAGTTTTACATATTCCCCCTTTATATTACATTATATAATGAAATATCATGCTTCTAAGTATCCACATGATAAATGCACTGAAATTTTATCTTCAGGTTTTTATGTGGATAATCTTATATTCACTAGCATGCAAAAAGAAAGTGAGATAGTGGGCTTGTATCATCAGTGCAAGAAAAGAATGGCTGAAGGGGGGTTTATCTTGAGATCTTGGAACAGCAATTCGAGTGGTTTGCGTGATAAGTTCAAAGAAGAGAATTCTTTTGTAGAACACTCGAGTTGTTTTGAAAAGATCTTGGGATATAGTTTCAATGTGAAACTGACTGTGTGCATATCAATAAAGTAGAATTTCTGGTGAGTATTTCAACTAAGCTCCAATTTTGTCTGAGATTTCCAAGCTGTTTGACCCTCTTAACTTTGCTCTTCCTATTTTAGTTAAGGGTAAATTGTTGGTAAGAAAAGTGTAGCAACAAAAGATGGCTTGGGATGGGAAAGTGCCTGATGATATTCTGAAAGAGTGGTATAAGTTACTCAATGACTGTCAACATCTTGATACTATAGCAATACCTAGCAGGGTTCTACCTGAAGGGAATAAGTATGGTCTACATCTTTTTGTGTCAGTTCTGATGGTGTTTATGGTTTTATATGTTATGGAGTGGATGATAATAGTAAAAGGTTCTTTATATTTGCTAAAGCCAAGGTATCTCCTGCCAATAGGCCTAGGGAGTTAAGTATCCCTTCCATAGAGCTTATGGGGGTTATTTTGGCATTGAAATGCTTACCCAATATCTTGGAAGCATACAGTAATATTAATTTGAATTTATTAATATACCTGTGGATTCACAGGTTGTTCTGAGTTTGTTATTAACCAGACAAACTAAAGTAAAATCTAAATTTTTAAAAAATAGAATAACTGAAATGGATGTGTTACTCACTTCCATCATTAATAAGTATAAATTGACTGTATATTATAAATAGGTTAATACAACGGAAAATTACTGCTTGGCTTTTTAAATGGCTTAGTAAAGTTAAGTTAAACATTTATTAATTATCAGCAAAGGTCTGTAAAGTATTGGTTAAAAATAAATCAAATTAACTCTTTTGCTAATGAAATAAACTTTTTGAAAGAGTATAAACAGAAAGTTAAAATAACTTCCTTGAAAGATTTAGAAATTCCTCCCTTGGTCTTGAATTTAAATCTCTTCCTTGATGACAAAGGTTATTTAAGAAGCAAGGGCAGGATTAATAAGACTCTAAGTATTAGTTATGAAAAAGCTAATCCAATTTTAATGGATAGAAATCATGGTTTTACATTACTTTATCTTAAATATGCCCATGAACAGGTAAAGCACCTGGGCATTGGTACTACCTTAATTATATAAGAAGTCAAGGTATGTGGATACCTAAAGGCAGAGCAGCAGCAAGATCTTTTTTAATAGAATGTGTGACATGTAGGAAGTATAATGCTCTTTCATACAGTTACCCACGTTTCACAGACATACCTAGAACACTCATACATGAATCTAGTACAACCTTACCAACACTCAGGTGTTTGATTTCACCTCTCATGTGTATGTCAGAAACAACAACTCACAGTTAGAGAAAATGTACATCTTAATTTTCACATGTTTAAACATCAGAGCTGTACACTTAGAACTG
>JABUQX010003137.1:75000-99698 GCA_015478945.1 Trachelipus rathkii
TACCATAATCTTACCTAACTATCATAATCCCCAACGAATATTTGCAAACATAACAAAATTTAATCCAAACATAGCATAAAAATAAGTTCTCTGAATAAAATATCATAGTAAAGTGTAATAGTTTACTGATACTAAAGCAGTAAATCAGTAAATCAGTAAATCAAAAACAAACCGACCAACCCCTCCTCCCCTTCCACCCATCCATGATCTATTGATCTATTGATCTATTGATTCAAGTCATATTTCGAGTATCATTTTGGATAAAAATAATATAAAAATAAGTTCTTAATATACTGACCAACGAATATATGCTAACGTAACAAAGTTTTCACGTCAATAAAGCTAACATATCATAACCTGAACTAAGATATAATGTACAATGTACAACAACATACCTTACGCACGATAAACAGCAATAACAAAATTCCATACTTAACACAGTAAAGTGTATAACATAGCATACAAAAACCTTAAACTCATTTCTACTTTCTCAAAGCATATCTCTTAACATATCAAAAGTTATTTTACATTAACATGGAAATATTTTTAAAAAATTACCATAACCTTGTCTAATTATCATAAAGACCAACGAATGTATGCAAACGTAACAAAGTTTTTTACATTAACATAGTAATATTTAACAAAAATTTATCATAATCTTACCTAACTATCATGATTCTCAACGAATAATCGCAAACATAACAATTTTTTTATCCAAACATTGCATAAAAATAAGTTCTTTGAATAAAATATCATAGTAAAGTGATTATAAAGCTGTAAATCAGTAAATCAGTAAACCAAACCACCCGCCCCACAACTCTTCCTCCCCCTCACCCTTCCATAATCTATTGATCTATTGATCTATTGATCTATTGATCTATAGTTTTAAGTCATATTTCGAGTATTATTTTGGATAAACATAACATATAAATAAGTTTCTTTTTAAATACTGACCACGAATATATGCTTATCAAAGTTTTCACTTCAATAAAGCTACCATATCATAACCTGAACTAAGAATATATTGTACAATGACAAACCTTACACACCTTATGCACGACTAACTGCAACATTACAAAGTTCATACTTAACAACAGTAGAGTAACTAACATTGCATACAGAACGTAACCTATACACACTTTTTTAAACATATCTCAAACATATCATTGTTATTTTCACATTAACATGGTAATTAACATATTAATATTTAACAAAAATTTATCACAATCTTATCTAATTATCATACTAACCAACGAATATGCGCTAACGTAACAACGTTTTAACATCATTAAAGCTAACATTTCATAACCTGAACTAAGAATATAATGTACAATGGCAAACCTAACATACTATCGAAAATTATATTTTTGCATAATTTTCGATAGAAGAGGCTCTTGACGCCACCAGACTATTTTTAGTTTTTTTACACTAAAGTACTATAATATTTAAAATAGAGAACTATATTTACCTTTAATAATTGTTCTTCCGGTTGACGAATTCCGCAGTTCATTAGAGTTATTAGAGTAAACGATTGGAAGGCCTTCCTAAATACTCTTTTGAGAAGCAATATACTTAAATTATTTTTAATTAAGACAGTTATTATGACAAGATGATGATTTATTATTACGGATAAGAATTTCCAAAGGTTTTTGAAAGGGTTTCCTCTCATTTTTAAAGGACTCGTTAATCCTTACTTTTTAACTTAAACTTTTACATACAAGTTTAATTAACCGTCTAATTTAAGGCTGTGATCAAGTGGCATAACTGTTATTGGAAAACTGCCGTGAATCAATTTAATTAATAAGAAGAAAAGACACTTATTGTTTCTATCTTTCAACTTTCAAATTACTAAACAGTGTCATTTTTAAATACATAATACCAATATATTTTATACTGACAAGTTACTAGCAGAATACTGACGAAGTACACAATACACAATACGTGTGGACTAAGTACGTAAGAACGGCATACTGTTCAAATACTGGTAAAAATTTTATACTGGAAATTCATATACTGGGTTGGTGTTATGTGACCTGGCGGATGAATATTATGCAATATTTAAGCCGAATTTTACTGTATTATTTTTACTGAGGTTTAATATTTAATGACGAAAAAGTATAAATTTTCATGAAATAATTTTCAACACACTGAGTAAGACCGGGCAGAGGATTGATTCAACAAGAAAGCAATACAATACTTTTGTGTTTACATTAAGCTGGCGGTGCTTGCTTTCTTTAATATTATTTATTTATTTCATAAGTTTAAAAAAAATTTTTTTTTATTTTATTTTTTCTTTTACTTAAAACCTTAAATACTAAAATTACCTAAACAATCTTTTATAAATTTTTATTTTGCAATTTAATTTATAGATCAGCTAAATTGGATTGCATAAACTGCTCTGTTTAAGAGCAGCTTTTTCTCATTGTCTTTTTATTATTTCCGTCTTTCCATTATTATTACCAGAAGAATCAGGTCTGTTGCTGTTGTCATCCTGTTACAGGTGTTGTAGGTACAGGTGTTACATTTGATAAACTACCACCTCCTGTATTTAATTCGAGGGGGTAAAGGTTGCTGATTGAATGCAATCCTACTTCACCAGAACCTGTTTTTAATTTGACTGATCTGATGTTATTATCGTGACCAATTATAACATCCAACACTCTACCTAATTTCCAAAATGGGCGTGGTTTATTGATGTCCTTTATTAGCACAGCATCACCCACCTTTACCTTATCTTCCCAAATACCCTGAAACAAGTGTCTTAGACGTTCCCAGTAGACTTAAGGAATATTCCCATGCACAAACACTAACTCCTTCATAGAGTTCATTTTGTTTTATGAGGGTAGAATCTAGTACCTCCTTGTTGGGTGGACTGCCCATCTGATATTCTATATAAAATTACTTGTTAAATATTAAATTATTATTAAACATGACTTTCAAAAAACAATTGGGCGTTATTTCCAACTCAGAGGTACCAGATCTATAGGTTAGGGGTCTGGATTGATGGCATTTTCTATGTCAGACAGAGTTGTAAGAAGTTCAAAATAGGTCACTTTACTCTTTCCACAGCTTTATACAGACACTGTTTCATTACTTTTATTAACCTTTCCAATGGCTACCTTGGCATGGAGAAAAAAGGTTAATTTTTACATTGTTTGATCTGATTTTTATCAACCTCCGAGAGAAAGCATTGTATTAAGACTCGAGTATGAATTTGCACCTTTATTTAAATATAAAGCATTGTCACTTATGTATGTAAGCGATGTATAACTAAATTTGTTTCAAAACCTTTTGAGGCTAACAGAAAGTCAGAGGTGTTCATAGAGGGTAATAGTTCTAAGTGCAGCTCTGATGTTTAAGCAAGTGAAAATTAAGATATACGCATTTTCTCTAAATTTGAGGTGTTGTTTTTTGACATATACATGAGAAGGTGAAATCATACTGTGTGTTTGGGGTTTTATAGATTCATGTGTGTTCTAGGTATGTCAGTGAAACGTTGGTACCTGTAAGAAAGAGCATTGTACTTTTTGCATGTAATGCACTCTAATAAAGCAGATTTACTACACTTAGCCCTTAGGATCCAAACCTTGATTTCTGATGTAATTTAAGATAGTACTGCCAAGTGCTTTACTATGCTCATTGGGCATATTTAAAATAGCCCCCCATGGGGTAAAGCCATGATTTCTTCCATTAAATTTTCCATTCTTTCTGGCTTCAAAACCAAAGTACATTTTGTTCTCTATTAAAAATATACAATATTCCTATGAAGGAATTCAATTTATTATTGCCATATGTAAACAATGACCACTTGCAAAAGGTACAGTCTGAAAGGATGGAAACAAGTCTATAAATTTCTATACCAAGTAAAACATCCACTTTAATATGACTATTTACATGTGAATAATTAAAATTACTATCTGCAAAATTATTAAACATTAAGTTTCATATATTTTTTTTTTTTTTTTTAATACATCAAAGAATGCCATCTATTTTATAATTTTATATTTATTCATCATCTATTAGAAAAGGAATGAAAACTATTCTTTAAAAAGTTGCTAGGAATGCTTTGATGAAACTTTTAATTTTAGAACCAATGAAAGTTTGAACCACATATTCTATTATAGGAAGACTAATTTATATTAGATATTAGCTTTTTTCAGCAGCTTCTCTAGAGATATAGGATCTACTTGACGCTGTATCGATTAAACATCTGAAAGCCTTTTCTTTTACATTAGAAAACCAATATTTACAGAAGTGGTAGGGACGGAAATATATTCATTCTCTAAACTTTGATGAAAGTTATGCAATGATTGGTCGTTCTTGTAAATTTACCACCATCCTATTAATTAACATTCACAATGGTTTTGTAATGTGTGATCTCTTCCACTTTTACACCGGAAAACTTCATTTTATTATTATTACCAAAACATTGTGTTGTGATGAATTGCCAGCACACTTTTTTCGCAAACACACATTTAAAAGATATCACTTCGGGTACAAAATTGCTATAAACACAATACAAAGTCCTAAAGAATGAGGCCCAGAGACATAATTTACACTTTTTTTTCAACCGCTTCTACTTTACTCGAGGTTAGAAAATGTTGCCTGAGAGATTCCGTTTAAAGTGAAGCATTATTTTGACCTGAGTTTACTTTCTTTTTGAGTAGTAACAAGTGTATTTTTGCTTTTGAGTTTGGGACTTCCTGTTCTTTCTGAGGAAGAAACTAGTACTAATAGGTTTTAACTTATATCCTGATAATTGTCAGAATTTATTAATTCAGGCTAATTGTGCCCTACTTTTTCTTATCAGGTCCTTCAAAAATACTTTAGGTAGCTTTTACTACTATATGTGAATACAACAACGCTGGACTCTTTGAGATTGAATCCATTTATGCACTTTTAAGATCGTAAATAATAGCCCTGATCCAATTTATGCATTTTTTAAGGATACAAAAATCTTAAAGAATTTGGAAGCTACATTAATGGCTATCAAAGAGGCAAACAAATCATTTGTTATAGTTGTTACATCCAAATATTCAGCTTTCAACAATTCTAATGCTACTTTATAATGTTCAGGTATGATTGATAAATGTGAGACAATACTTAAAGGATAATCCTTCAAAAAACTTAAAAGGTACATTAATTTAACAGAGTCATTAAGTTTAGGGTTATTTCCAACAATATTCATAATGATTTTAAAAAAACTTGACAATAATTTTTTTAAATTTTCCATCAAAATAGAACAACTCATTGTGGGCATTTACATTAGTAGTGTGATCAATGTTATTTAAGTACAAAACTATCAGAAATATTAGGTTCTGTTTTAACACTCCTTACTTAAAATAAATTCATTAAAAAACATACATATTGTTATTCTTTAATAATAAATCACTTTGACTTGTGCAATATAATTAATATTTTGGCTTTCAAGCTCAGATTCCCTAAAAATCAATCATACTTTCATCATTTCTTTGAATTTTTTAACATCAATTTATTTATTTCAATTGTATTTGAGATTTGCAAAAAATAATACCCAAACTTTAGTTAATTATTCAATTCAATTTATTTACTTTATTAAGTAATGCCGAGATCTTTATATTAGACCTAACTTTTTTAATTTTGATAAATTTGTCCTTTTTTTATTTTGTTCAAAATGTTTAATTCAAAATATTTGTTATAATTATACCTGATATTGTGTCACAATATGAATTAAAATATATAGGCCTACAAACTACCCTAGGCTTTTCAAAAAACTTTTGGTCAAAACTGAATTTCAGTCTAGGGTAGCATATATTGAACAACACTATTTTTATTTTCATTACATTACCAAATTGTCAAGGAAAAGCCCAACACACACTGCTTGTTTTTTACTTCCAAAAACCTTTAATCAATAGAAATTTATATTATTATTACACATAAGCTTCAATAATGCGGGTAAAATTAAATACATTATTTCAAAATTTAATTAACATAAGAAAATACATTATTTAAAGTAATGATATTTTAATCGATATCAAAAATATCGATTATTTAAACTATGATATTATAATCGAAAAAATATTGATTATTTGGAAGAATGATATATAAATATCGATTCGATTATTGAAATAATATAGCAATATTAAAATCGATTTTATCCTATTTAAAAACGACTATTTAACAAAACCTTTAATAACCGATACCTACCATTTTTTGAACACGTGATTTAATTTATTGCGCCACATGTAACGCGTGCGCAGAACTTTAATTTTAATAACTTTTAAGTTTCTACAACAAGTTTAAATTTTTATTAACTTTTCACTTTTAACTAAAGCACTTGTTTCAATTATTGGATAATTAACTTTTCAAATTATGCACTTGAAGAAATGTTAAAAAGTTAAGGTTTTTTAATAACAAAATTTTCCATGTCTAAGGCTTTGAGTAACTTTTTTTAAAATTAAGTAAAGCGATCGCATAGATCGCAAACCCTTTCAATATATAAAATTTTTATATTTTTGCATGAATTTTCGATAGAAGGCTCTTGACGCCACAAGACTATTTTTAGTTTTTTTACACTAAAGTAACTTAATAATATTTTAAAATAGAGACTATATTTACCTAATTAATTGTTCTGACCGGTTGACGAATTCCCGCAGTTTCATTAGAGTTATTAGAGTAAACGATTGGAAGGCCTTCCTAAATACCCTTTCTTTTGGAGAACATTATTAATAAATTATTTTTAATTAAGACAGTTATTATGACAAGATGATGATTTATTATTACGGATAGGAATTTCCAAAGGTTTTTGAAAGGGTTTCCTCTCATTTTTAAAGGACTCGTTAATCCTTACTTTTTAACTTAAACTTTATACAAGTTAACTTTAACCGTCTTAAAGAAGCTGTGATCAAAGTGGCATAACTGTTATTGAAAACTGCCGTGATCAATTTAATTAATAAGAAGAAAAAGACACTTATTGTTTATCTTTCACTTTAAATTACTAAACAGTGTATTTTAAATACATAATACACAATACTATTTCTATACTGACAAGTTACTAGCAGAATACTGACGGAGTACACAATACACAATACGTGTGGACTAAGTACGTAAGAACGGCATACTGTTCAAATACTGGTAAAAATTTTATACTGGAAATTCATATACTGACCGCGTTGGTGTCATGTGACCTGGCGGATGAATATTACTGCAATATTTAAGCCGAAATTTTACTGTGATTTATTTTTACTGAGGTTTAATATTTAATGACGAAAAATGTACAATTTCATGAATAATTTTTCACAATACTTTACATGCGAATAAACGGCTAACATTAACAATGTTCCATACTTAACCACAGCAAAGTAACTAACATTGCATAGAGAATGTAATCTATTCACACCTTTTCAAACATAGCTCTAACATATCATTGTTATTTTTATTTTAACATAGTTATATTTAAAAAAAATTTATCATAACCTTACCTAATTATTATACAGCTCAACGAATATATGCTAAGGTAACAAAGTTTTTACATCAATAAAGCTAACATTTAATAACCTGAACTAAGATAGAAATGTACGACAAACCTAGCATTTCCGTATGAATAATCTGCTAACATTCACAAAGTTCCCTACTTATCAAAGGTAAAGTAGCTAACAGTGCATAAAAAACTCAAACTATCTCCACTTTTCCAACATATCATCAGCAGCTAAGGCAGTATTATCTAACAAAATTCCTTAAGAAAGTGTTCAAACTATCAAAGATCCAGCACTTGACTATGAATTGATTCTACATATCAAGTGTCTTGCATATCAAATATAACATGCATTTTGAACTATGGTCGGTTGAGCGATGTAGCGAAAAATTCCTGTTAAACTAAAATACTAGGCAAACTAACTAAGCCACATTTCTAAACTATCATCCCAGCTAACACAGTAATATCTTACAAAACTTATCATTTTTCTAACAAAACTAGGATAACCTAACAGATCTATGGGCCCTGAACTACGAATAAATGCTTAAATTAACAATATGTACATCCTATCAAAGACAAGCGGTAAAGGCACAGCCCTTTGGGCTGTGACATTATGTAACCACTTACACCCCTTTCGCGGTACCCCGAGATGGGTCTTCATGCATCTCTCTAGGGGTGATCTCCAAGTAGTGGGACTCGTTCCGCGAAAATTGTTCGGTTATGTAAGTAAAGATTGAGATTTGTTGGAGTGAGCGCTTTCGTGAAACGTTTTGTCTAAAGTGAAGTAAACCCTAGTGATTAGCCTACCGTGTTAAGCTAACTGAACATCTGTGTCATATAGCATCAAACCTTAGTAAGTATGATAGTCAGGTTCATTGAAGGGGTGTAAGGGAGTAGGTTACGTTTTGTGATACAGTGGTAGTTACTTTACTGATATTAATCAGTGTACTTTGTTAATGTTGACTGTTTATTCGTACGTAAGGTATGTTATGTTCTTAGTTTAGTTGATGTTATGTTAGCTTTACGGTTGTTAAAATTTTGTTATGATTATTAAATAATAATAATAATAATAATAATCATAAATAATAATAAAAAAATAATAATATAATATAATAATAATAATTAATAATAATAAGTTTTAATTAATATTAAATAATAATAATAATAAAAATAATAATAATATAATAATAATAATAATAATAATAATAATAATAATAATAATAATAATAATATTAATAATAATAATAAATAAATAATAATAATATAATAATAATAAAATAATAATAATAATAATAATAATAATAATAATATAATAAAATATAATAATATTAATATAATATAATAATATAATAATAATAATAATAATAATAAATAATATAATAATAATAATAAATAATATATAATAATCATATAATAATAATAATAAATCAATACAAATAATAGAGTGAATATAATAATAAATCATAATAATAATAATAAAATAATAATAATAATAATAATAATAATATAATAATAATATGTTCCGTTTATGTAATAATGAAATAAATATTTTGACGTTTTGTAGGAAAGATTGAGATTGTTATGTTGATGAGTGAAAGCGCATCTTTCTAAGCAGACATGCACATACGATGATATTGGGTTTAAGTAAACAGTGCTGTTAGTAAGTTCGATTAAACCCTATTATTGCTAGTGGCAGTTTGTTAGGCGTGTGAGAGACATCTTAGCAGAAATGATTAGAAGATTGTAACTTTGACACGGTTATGTAACTTTGCTTAAGTTAAATTTGATATTAATGTAAATTTGAAAAATATCTTGTCTTTGATAGGCTGTACACATTGTTAATTTAAGCATTTATTCGTAGTTCAGGGTATTTAGATCTGTTATGCTATACTAGCTTTGTTAGAAAATTATAAGTTTTGTAAGATATTACTGTGTTAGCTGGTTATAATGTGTTAGAAACGAGGGCTTAGGTAAGTAATGTTAGGTTTGACAGAGAATTTTGCTAATGTCTACGTTTATTCGATGTTCAAATTATATTCATTTGCATATGCAAGACACTTTGATGAAGGTATATCAATTCAATAGTTAAGATGCTGTACATTTGATAGTTTGGACACTTTGTTATAGAATTTTGTTAAATAATATTACTTTATCAATGCTGATATGATTGAAAAACAGGGATAGGTTGATCTTTGCTGTGTAATGATGGGTAGGTTGAGAACTTATTCATATGTCCAAATGTTAAAGTCTTATTAATAGTTCCAAATGTAAGTATCTATTGTAATTTTTCGCCCATTGTAGGTGTTTAATTTCTGCTACGTTTTGTTAAATATTACTAAGACAATGTGAAATTAACACTGATTTGTTAGAGGAATGATAAGTTTCGTAAGATATTACTGTGTTAGGTGGTGATGATGTGTTAGAAACGTGGGCTTAGGATAAGTTTTTGCTGAGTAATGTTAAGTTTGGCCGAGAATTTTGCTAATGTCTACGTTTATACATACTTCAAAAATTGATGGTTATAATTTGATATGCGTGACACTTTGATGAAAGTAGTATCAATTCAGAGTTCAAGATGCTGGTATCTTTGATAGATTGTTCACTTTTTTTAAGGGTTTTTGTTCGGTGATACTGCTTTAGCTGCTGATGATATGTTGGAAAAGTGGAGGTAGATTGAGTTTTGTATGCGCTGTTAGATACTTTACTTTTGATAGTGTCGTAAATTTTTTATATTTACTCCATCTGCCACTTTGTGGCCAGTATTTATAAAAGGTACAAATGGATGCATTCCGCGAGTGGTTGGTCCCAAATTGTAGTTGAGAGGGTCGTAATTGCACTGACCATCATTTTCTTATTATTTATAGTAAAATAATAATATTAATATTCACCTTTTATATAAAAATCAAAATTTATTAATATAAAATTGCTTTGTAAGTCGGTATCTTTTAGAACCAAAAAATTCTCAAAATACAATACCGTACTCCATTAAAGGCTCATAGGAGTAAAGTACCCCTTATAATTGGGCTACGCCCTTGAAACTCACAATATTAATTCATTTAATAATAAATAGTAAAAGTCCCAAGTTTGGGACCCCTGGGTTACCTGTAACCCCTAAAAATGGGGTTAGGGGCTGGAGCCCCCCCATATCATTTTTTGTAAAATTTCATGGATTCTTCTTATTTCATGTCACAAACTATTATTGTACAAATTTTCAGCCAAATTAATCGTTAATGTATTATACTATATATATATATATCTCTGAATGCACATTCAGTTATTAATAATAATTAATATAAACTGCATCCCTACCTAGTACCAATTAATTTTAACACTTATTATTAAATAGTAAATACGATGACTAACATGAAACATTTTAAATCTAATTAGAATTCAACTATATATCTAATCTTTAATCACTTAACATCCAAATATAGCAGTATAACTGTATTATACCTAAATTAATTGTAACTCGATGCTTCAGCGCATTGGTAGTATTATATACATGCTTTTGTTATTTGTTCTGATTATTATGATTTCTTATTTAAAATAAATATTGATATCGTTCCACAGCTGCAATTATCTAATTAATTGTACTGTTATATATAAACACCAAAGTTCAAGTAACTATCATTAAAACTACATACCTTAACCTCTACCGCATATAGTAAAGTCACTCTTACAAATTAACATATATTAAGTGAATTAATATAAATAAAAAGTATGTAATATATAACATGATTTACATATTACTTCTCATTATTATTAGTATATATATAAACGGGGGTATTTTATTTAGTGAGTAAAATAAATTTATCAAATACTTAATCCCTTAATTATACTAACAGATATATATGAGTAATTATACTAATTTAGATATATATTATATATATTGACAGAAAAGATTTACTAAAGTCTAAATATAATATCAAATTAATTGTAACATATTAAATATCGATAACTCACTGTGGTCTCAAAAGGTTGACATAGGACTTGTGCCCGATGTCGCCTGTTTGTATAAGATAATAATTGTCGCAATTATATGATAAGAGTAAATATATCAGATATCCGTCAGCCCTCTAGAAGAGCCACAATCCACTTCTCAAAACCTACACAGCTACCTTGGTAAAGACTAGCTACATTGCTGGGAGCTGATGCTTTGTCAGTAATTTGTATCAGAGCGTTTCACAAGGCAAGATGTATATAGATAATATAATTAAAATTAAAATTTTTTTTATCACTTATAAACCTGGTTAAGAGAATATTGCTATATTTTCACACTTGATAGTTAGAAAATATGTTCTTTAGATAGATCGACCTTTTTAATAACGTTTATCTCTAAGGTCGTTATATGCCATCACCTTAGAACTTTCTATTAAATTTTGTTGTTTTTTTTTCTTCAAACGTATAAACACGTAAAATCAATCATTTTTTCTAAAATATCGAGTAATTTAAACATATTTTAGCTCCACCATGGGTGTCATTAGAGAAACTTGAATTTTTGTACCACCAAAATTGATCAGTAGAGAATACTGGTTCTATTAATAGTTGTCAAAATTGATAACTTCATGCCTATCTCACAGTGTATACATGGACGCTACGGTGTGGTCTCTTTCTCAGTGGACTCTTCTATGGGATTAAAACTAGCCTTCTTGAGGGACAACTAAGTGAGGTAAGGTTATACTAATTCGAAGACACCGTGCCGCGGAGATGGAGATCTCTCCGAGAGGCTCTTCGCTTCTTTTTGTGTGTTAATATCTGTGGATGTTGATCTGTCTGGTTGCGGTCTACAACTTTACTTGTGATCCTTTACCGGGTATTAACTGAGGGGTTGTTTGAATTTGCTTATGCAATATTGATCACGCATAAATTCGTGATTAGATGTCTCCACATCCATCTCAAGATCGAGACATGTGGAGCTTGAGTTCGACTATATTTGACTCGTGTCCGAGTAACCGTTTTATATCGTCATCTTATCACTCTATACGTAGATATAATTAATAGATAGACGATCGGGAGATACGATGGGGTGCACTCACGCCGTTATGTCTCGAATGCTACCCTCCCACCATTAAAAAACTGTCGACACCAAATTATATAGGTTCCGTAATTCCCTATACTTTTTGTTTTGTTTATTTGTCTCTTATTATGAACTCCATTCTTTAATAGATATCATTATAAAATAATTGTGTACACGTAAGGATTCCTAAAAAGATGGTATCATGCCTTTTCTGTCACATATATATTTAGCGTAATAGTGCTTATTTCTCAAAAAAACCGAGCTTTCCCCCTTACATTTTTTAGAGGCATCATCGCCATTTTGGAGGCGAATTTGCCGAACTGAAGTAGGAGTCAGCATTTTTTTGTTTAATTGTTTGCTGACTGGAATGGAGAATATTCTCTCTTATATAATTTCTTCTCTTTTTTATTATGGTGTATTTGTGTCACAGGAAAATTTTTCTGTGATAGTCAGTGTAAATAGTCTTTATTATTACTATGCCGCTTTCGAGGATTTCAAACACTGCTAATTTATGACACATCTTGTCGAGCACATGACAAGGCTATTGTCTTTTTCTGTGTGTCGACGATAGCTATGGATTGTTGTTCTCTTTCTCAGACGAGGCATTGGTCTATACGAAAAGTAGTGCTATTTCGAGATCTTATTTGTAGGTGGAGTGAGTGAATTTTAGTATTTATTAAATTTATATTTATTATTTTGATTAATGAGTGTGTATTATTGATACATTAATATAATCAATCAGTCTCTTCTGATTTAGAGTTGTTTACCTATTTATGTGAGATATAGTATTCTCAGTTCATCAAAATGAGTTTAAGACATTTATTACACAATTTCTACCATATATACATAATGTTGAAGTTAAATTTGCTATTTTAGAATTTAATTTTCAAAGAACTATAATATACTTTTCACATTCTTATGTCACTCAACAATCTATATGATCTAAACTGGCGTATCTTTACCACGACTACTCAACGAATACATATCTTGTGCAATAAAATCTACATTTTCAAAACTCATTCCGAACATTTGTTTCTTTTGTTAGTGAATTAGTGATGTATAAGTGAATTTGATTATATCCACTTGGTGATGCCAAATCTTCCATTTTATTATGCGTTCATAGCTTAGTATTCTTCCTACTACATTGCTTTGTATATTTTATTATGAAATGACTAATATATAATATTTTTAAACACGAATTAATTCACATTTAGTATTTTTACAATAAAATATATATAGATGTCGAATTTTCGCTTATAAAAGAATAGTAATTCAGTTGAGATGTTTTAGCCTGCATGCTTGTGCATTTCAATGTTATATTTAATTTGTATACTTTTATTTAAACTTAACTAATATAATTAAGGAAATATTTTATATAATAATTTTTGGAGCAAAAAATTGCATTTTAAAAATAAATTGAGATAATAATATAGGACTTATAGTCTAATGCATTGATAATGGATTTGAACCTATATTATATTAAAAAACAATAAAATCTGAGAAGATAAGTAATAAACAAAAGAACGCACATGAATTTGAAATGGTAGTAGAGAGACTTATTTTATGATAGTGAGAAATTTCATAATGTGATATATACATTGAGAAAAAATACTTTCTGGAGTCACTAGTTCTATCGAGAATTAGACGATTTCACAAATATCACCTACATAAAGTAACTGAGGCAGATATTATATATATGCGCATATGATTGTTCCTTTTATATAATAGAGACATATAGAGATAACAATGAGTTAAATTCGTTCTGTATTTATTATTTAATATCTATATAAATATATTATTAGATGATCTCTAAATCCTGGAAAGAGTAAGCGGCACTCCAAGGTGTGAACATACATATGTAACTAGTAGTGTAACAATATATTTATCAATATATTATTTACTATTCAGGATTATAATAAAATTATGATTTTTTCCGGGGAGCACCCTCGAAACTGAAAAACTTACTATAAAATTATTTTTTAAAGTAACTTCATACCTACTTATATTGAGAGTATTTAATAATTGAATAAATTCGATACCTCTAATATATACATATTACTATATTATATATATTAATCAGGAATTTGGTATTTATATATAATATATAAATCTTAAATAAATATTTATTCAAAAAATATTATTAATAAATCGATCTTATATAATAGTTAGGTGATCCTGTGGTCTCAGAATTTGCTTCCGCAATTGAGAAAAAATATCGAGAATAATTGTGATAGATGTTGTGTGTTGTGTATTGTTAGTTGTATGGTGTGTAGATAGTAGTTGCATAGTGATGTTTAGGTTAGTTTGTTGTGTAGGTAGTGTGTAGTGAGAATTTAGATATTTTTGAGTGATCTGTTGAGATGATCATTGATAATTGATGGAGTATTCATCTCATATCTAGTGATTTTTCACCCGTTTTTGACAGAGTTCGGGTCAAGATATATATATACATTTACATACCTATCCATGTTACTAAAATGGAAAATGGGATTTTTGTATTATTTGATTGGAGAATAATCATTGATACCCAGTGAACTAATGATGATATTACTGTTAACTGTAGTTATGAACATTATTATTAAGTTACAGTGGAGGTGATTAGTATAGTAATATAGTTAAGAATTTTACATCTAGTTTATAGGCAATTTGTCACAATGGTCAAATCCTACCTCGTTACTATTGTGTGGTTTGGTGTATTACTTAATAAATATCGCATATTGTAAGTCTCTAATAAGGATGGTCCAGTGCAAAGTGTCTTATAATACTTTTAGATAAATCATTGTTATAAGTGCTACAAGAAGTGCTACAATACAACGGTGGGTTTAGAACGCCACTAAGTCTCTCAGTCAACCAAACACAGATTAGAGGAGAAAATCAGGATAATTATTGAAGCCAGAACCCCGAGCATATTAATGATGCGACACAGGTGCGCATTCGGTATAAAATCAGCTAATACTTAGGCGGTTTAAGGAGTGCAATTAGGTTCAAATCTAGTGTCTTTAGTGATCAGAGACTTGTCGTAAGAGTTAAGATTATATATATAATAAGAAATGAGTAGTAACGGAGTTCAAAATCAAACAGATGGATGTACTAGGTGTGTTAATATTCTGGATATAAATGATAAGTATTGAATCTAGAGTCTACAATCCTGTCACTCCATTACCTTCAAAGCTGCTGTGAACAGTTCCTCTGATCTTTTTGTCCGTTATTTTCTAGGCTGATTGGTGAATAGTTACTGCCTGCCCTTTGTTATCTCATATCTCCTTCAAACAAGAGAATATACAAAAGCTAGAGACTTCCGTTTAGATAAATTAAGATGCTTGATAAATGTTATGATCAAAAAGTTGTGAAGGTGAACTAATTGTTCCGTCGTTACAATACTAAAAGTTTTCAAAAAATTAATAACTTCGTATTAAACAAATCATCCTTTTTCGCTGTATTGTTCATCAACACCATCGGTCTCAAGGATCATCACCGACGAATCGCGTTACAGGTATCACATTAATTGTTTTGGTAAATTTTCATCACTCACAATAAGATTCATGATTCTAGAACTATTTTTCTCTTTGTTTTCACTCTGTGAGTGGGTTACTCATTTATGTAATTATTAATTTATTACTTAGCCGTATAACAAGGAATTCAAGCACGCAAACATCTGAACATCACACCGAGTGGATGTCTCTTGTGACGCATTATTATGGTATTAGTTTGCTATGAACAGTTATAATACCTTTTTCCCGCTGGATATAACATTTTATCCTTTACTAAAACTATGTTGTTTCAGACGTACGACAGAAACCCTAATTAAAATTCCTTCTCATTTTCGACTTAGTACATATCAACATGATAATATATCTCTTTAAATTTAGAAAATGGAGTGTTGTATATCACACAATCACTCAACAAATACCAGAGCGATAAGTCGCGAAAATGCTCAAAAATCTCGAGTTGCCAAATATCAAAATAAGACAATCAGCGAAAGGAAATTATTGGCACTATTAAAAACGCACACGATACTAAAAAATTTTGAGAACTACAGACAATGGATTAGATGTTTGAAGAACTTTTTTTATTCAGTATCATATAACATTCTTTTACACTCATTCTCTTAGAGTGAAGATAATTGTAGCAAAGTTAAAAGGGAGATATTGAGGTTGTACAGGTTACTATGCACTGTTACAGGATTTCTAATATTGCTCTATAGTACGAGATACTATACGATATGTAATATCCTAGAATAGCAGATAATATATCTGCAATACCTAATATAAAACTCTGATATCCTATATTAGTGCCTACTCATAACTATCCTCACTAATGGACTTTAAAATATATGACTCTCTGAGTAGTTCGTCTGCACTATAAAAATAAGTTTAATTGATATTACTAATATTACATTTTATCAATAAATACCAAAGATCTTGCCATGAGTAAGTTCGAGAAAAACTGAGAGAGGAGAGTGAACATTCTTAATACTTTTCACACTCTTTTACAATTCAGTATTAGTAGTATTCTAAGTTAGTGTTCCAGTGCCATAATCACTCGTCTAAATGTTTCTAATTGCGGTGAATATCCTATTCATTATAGATGGGCATTCAATATTGAAACTTTCGAAGAAGTATTATCTGTCTTCATGAAAAATCCAAACAATTGTCTTGAAAATACGCTCTATATAGAGGAAAGCTTATTTATTTGTCTCCTGTATACAGACATTGAAGATCAAGGGGTGTTTGGGCATCAACCTATATATACCTGATTTCTTCGCAGTGGGCATGCAGCCGTTACAACATGACTTTACCATTACTTTTCTAACGTATCCCGCATATATATATAATGATATATATTTTTTATTCATCTTATTGCATTAATTAAAATGGAGGAAATAGATATATATCAGCTTAGTCATAATATTTTATTTTGTATTAATTGTGTTAATGTACACCTCTTATTATTAATTATATTTAACTACTAGATCGCATCTACTACTAATAATCAATTGGCCCTTACTATTACAAAATTTATATATATAAGTGCTTTATGCATTATTCTGACTTTGAGTATTATTTATATTTCTATATTACTATTATATATATATTATCAGGAAAAAATGAAAGATTAGTAAACGTTTTTTTTTAGTTTAGCATAAAATACTTTATTTTGTCAACCTAATAGTATTATCTGGGGAATAAAGCCACTTTTAATTTATTAGTAGCAACCATTATATACTAAAATACTCAAATAAACACTCGATAACATCACTTAAACTTTCGTGAGTTTTCGCCTATAGTAGACGATATAAACGATATATTTTTGTGTTACTAGACTATAACTATTATGAGTTTAATCATACACAATGTATAGTCAAGAGTAGGTGTTATATATATTATGAAACTCAACTGTTATTATATCGTGAGAAACTTTAATAATACTCATACATCTAGTATAGTGATATATGTTCCAGTGTAGGGAGGCTCCCTTATTGATACTATTTCTATAAAAATGTGATTAAAATTCTAGGGATACAAATTTCCCTCAACACCCTGCTTATAGGGAGGTGAGTGAATGATATACGTGTGTAACCTTATCCCACTTGTTTACTTATTCATAAGTAAAGGCACGTAATCGTCTCAATAGCTTAAAATTTTACCTCACTTTTATTACTGCATAATAAATAATTATGTATAACTAATAATAAAAGTAATTAGTAGGTTACCTATTATTTTCTTAAACCGCCCCACAACTTTTTTTGGTTATCTAATATAATCAGCTAAACATAGTATGAATACGTTAAGTTCTAAAAATATAAATATATAACTCTAGCGATATATATGATTAGTATTTTCGCTATTTATTTATGGTAGTCCATCTTTATATACTATACATATTAAATTATAGAACATACTTATTCCAAGATGTATAATATAGTGTAGTAGTAGTGCTGGAGGTACTCTACAATATTCTGAATTCACTATATCTATAGCATAGCTCAAGTAATTGCATTAACATAGAGTTACACTATTACAATTATTAATTATTTGAGCTGACTCTTATAGTTATGACTATACACTTATTTACTTTATATATTAATATATCTAATATATATAATCTATGATTAAATCTTATCACCTGTACTCGTAAGTATACTACTATATAAGAACGGATATGTAATATATATATACCAATATAATCTTCATTACTATGTTCTTATATATACGGTCATCCTACCATTCTCATTCATCCCTTAACCCCTTATTTGGCAGTGGTCTCATAACCTCTATGGGTCCTCACACACCCTGTCTATTCGGGCTAAAGGGTCGTTTGACGACCCTACGCGCAAGCAGGTCACGCCCGCCCCTCTTGTAAGGCTCAGTGGGAGCTCTGCTCAACACGACATCGTTACAACAGAACAAGTGCGGTACTGTTTATATAATTTTCCTTCCAAAGCTATGAAAATCCAGGACATTACATAATTGCAAGTCTCCTGTATACACCTTTAAAAATCGTTGGTGTATCTACTAGGCTTAGGCTGTCTAAAATGTTCCTAAAACTACACTTTGGGTGCTTGGGAACAACGGGTACGACGTACACACCAATAGTGGTAGAATGGATTTGGCCCTGTGTCTTCACTCCAGGCGTTCTTGAGGCTTTGTTCTGACACAAGCAAACGGAAACATCAATAGGGTGTAACAAGCGAATTTTGGGCGTGATCCTGCTTTCTCTGCATCTGGTGAGAATCATATGATCGAGCCTCCAAACTTAAAGCTCTGTTCTGGCTAAAGTGGATCCACGGCCCTGTAGAAAATTTCCAAAGGGTCATACGTTACTAAGGGCCTAAGTTACGCATAAGCCCAGACACGGGGCAGACTCGGGGATGGGGCGAGCTATAAGTGAGTAATATTTTGAGGGCTGAAAATGTGTAGCTTAGAAGGTGTATACCACACAATGACGGTCTGTAGGTTTTTTGTCGGTGCCTGTCACCCCATTAATAGCGCTCAAGCGCTATTGTTACCCAAAGGGGCTTTGATTCGATGAATGATAGCAGTGCGGTGGTTCCCTTATAAGCCGAGTGAACACATTGTTAACCGGCAATATAATTTATAGTTATAAGGAGTGTTTAAAAGTAATTTATAACGTGGTTAAGCCATAACAATATTCGTTGGTGGATTTAAATCCTTGTGTGCTGATAAGTCCTACGGATTGTAGAGAACTTAACTTAAATTTCCTTTGTTTATACATCTTACTAATGTTAAAGTGGTTAATCATAATAACAAAAATGAATCATGTTAGCCAAGAGAGTGCTTTGTTTGATAGAAAAATGTGTGAAAATGCATATCATGGCTTAGCCGTCTCATTCTGATCATAGTGTTCATGTTACGATTCTTGAAAATTAATCTATAAATCCAACTCGCTACGTGTTGTTTTCATAAGTTATACGAGGAGTTAGAACACAACTTTATAATTATAGATAAGTGTTTAAGTACCAAGACTTCGTCTTCTACGCGGTTTATCATATCCCGTCGATGGACTTAATTTGGTATGTTTGTGGGGCCTAGTCACCCATTAGCTCCACTTAATATTTAACTACTCCAGG
The DNA here is from genome assembly GCA_015478945.1 of Trachelipus rathkii. Taxonomy (NCBI): domain Eukaryota; kingdom Metazoa; phylum Arthropoda; class Malacostraca; order Isopoda; family Trachelipodidae; genus Trachelipus; species Trachelipus rathkii. The sequence continues at coordinate 95,062 of JABUQX010003137.1, forward strand.
ATTTTCATGGAACATTGTTTCGTGGCTGGATAAGTATGGGTCTCATGTGACTTTATTATATACGCTAGAACCTGGGCGACAAACCCGCTAACCGTTAAGGAATACTACGTATAATTGATACTATTACTTTTGAGTGTCTTTAAGTTTCACTCTTGATATAAACGTGAGATATAATTTGGGATCAAATCTCAGGTAGAGTATTTTATCCAAGACGAGTGTCATAGCGACATATTAGAGGATAAGTCAATTATCATTGTAGTTTAAATATAGTTAGGTGATGAATACGCTGGCGATCCTTCGTAAACTCTCACTCATCCCCAGTTATTCTACCTTAAAATAGGGTTGAGTGATGTGTGAGCGTCGCGATAGTCGAGATAGATGGCGCGCTCGCGCTGGAAGAGTATTCGGAATCGTAGAAGATAATTGATGCAACATGGTTTGGACACCTGAGAGTGATGTGACGAAGAATAGATTTCGGAATATAGAGAGTATAGTAGGTTTTCGCATTCTGGTATATGCAATGCGGTATACAGTTATAGCCTTTACATGGGGGATGATTTTAAATAATATGAGAACTTTGTTAATGGTTGGCAGTATTTATTCGTACGGCGATGAAAGTGAATAGAAATTAGAATTTGTCGTGTTGTATACATTTATCAATTTTTAGTATCAGATTAGTTTATGTCTATAGTGTGTGTATAACATTTATAGTGAGTCTAATTGAACTGATGAAATTTTATTACACACTTTCTTAACGGTTGGTTGGCTTACTATACTTACGTGTACGCTATAGTCAGTATAACACTACTAACATCATCACTACACGATAACATCATAAGAAAACATTTACTATCTATTAAATTTTTTTGTAAATGTTTTCAGTTATTTATTTATCAAATAAAAACAACCAAACTGGATTAACATCGATACGAATGGAATTTAAAAGCATCTATGTATAAATGCATTAAAGTAATAAACTCTAAGTTCATTCAAATTAATAAGCTTCAAATGAGAGTGAGATATTGTGGAAGAGAGTGACAAAAACAGTGGCAGGTTGTCTTGACACGGGCGAGGTGGTTTTTGAATTTTAAAATACCCTATGGTTCTCCGTTATATCCCTGTAGGGACTTTATATAAGATTAAAAAATCCTATGATGAATTTCGACATATATTATACACCCTAAAAGCAAACCTTTTGTTAATATCTTCGGAAAATAAATTATTATTTATATATATCCCGATAACAACTATAATCTTTATTTATAAAGTAGGTTTTTTACTTATATGAACTCTAGTTTTCATGATGATATAACCACAACTACTTTTTTAGCCCACTTATTTATACGTTATTAGTAAAGACCTTATTGATAGTATTGGTAATAAGATTTGAATCAAATTATTTACAAGCTGAGTTTGGCTGTCATTCGTTAAAGACAGCTATTGTAAATTGCCTTCGCGTGGGATCCTAGACTGGGTTATACACAATACAAAACATTTGGTGCCACTCGGTTGAAACTTAATTTAAGCTTTGCACGTGTATTGGTCTTGTTGCATGAAAAAAAGTAATGATTTGGACAGGTTATAGATAAAAACGAGGTATGAAAAGAAGACATAATTATCTTTACGTTCAATTTATCTTACAGTCCTCGTTATAACCACGTTTTTTTAATAATAATTGCCTTTGAAGCGTTACGTTACTGCCTTTAACTTTGGATATTTTATGCGATTGCGTTCTGCGGCGCGTGATAAAGTCGAGATTGTACAAGGAGTCGGTTAGTTTTGTCATGATAGGGGACTTATATATGGGTTCTCTGACTAAGAAAACACTGACTTCCGCTCAGAAATCAGGCTAAAACATTACTCTTAAGGAAACATAGGAGGAAAGGGAACGAACGCCACTCTCCAAACGCACTCAACCCTCACACGCGATTCGGCCAGCACGCTCTGGTTCATCTGAGAATGAGCTTTGAGATGACGCCACAAGCCTTCCCGCAAGAAAGAGGAGCGAAGTCGTCCTTATTATAAGTCACCAATAAAGACTTATAGTCATTTAACATCAAGTCAACTACCAACTTTTGACGCTTATGATGTTATAATTTGGCCTTTAGTGTTAACATACGTAATATTCCAATTGAATCCTACTGTTAATATGGGATTATCTGAAGTAGTCATCCACACTCGTTAGCTCACGAGAGTTTGAATACTATCTGTTTTGTATATTCCAATCTTGTGTTGCCTACAAATCTGGCCTCAGACAGAAATCCAATTATAAGCCGTCTATCAGTTAGATATGCTTACAGATTTGGCGTATTTAGAGTGATATCGTTTACCAACCGTACTTCTTTGCTCAGCAGCCTCTAAGAAACATTGAATTCGCGAACGTTTTTTAAACAGGCATGTTGTCCAGATGAACTTCGTGCCAAGCGTAATCACGTTTTCATCGGTTCGTGAGAAGAGGGGTGCGGGAAACAAGAGTTTTGTGAATCAGGCGATGCAAACCATTAAATAGTTATTTTGCTTTGGTACGATTTATTTCTCGGAACAAATGCCATTTTTTCATGAATGTGCCAACTCTCCCCCTCTCCCGCTCTCTACGCCGCCCGCAAAACGTACAGATAGCGTGTTTTTGTTTGCTGTAAGAAGAATGATTACACGGTGGGTACATATAGTCCGCATGTGTGATACTGGTTCATAAAGTTTTCGTTTGTGCTAGAAAGACTAAGATAGCTAATCAACAACTAAGAATATGAAGCATAAATCTTGGATTTTCCGTGTATTATAGTATGACTTACAAGATCCGTAGTGAACTCAAAAAACAGACTCCCCACTTTTATCCGAGAATACGGGCAAAAACCTCGATGCGGCACAAAAATCGACATACCCATTGCGCCCACCGACAAGCTCAGTATGAACACCTGACTTGAACTCAATAGACTTGCTCAATCACGACTGACCAGGTAGATCATGGACTATCGTTGATGAGATATTGTGAAAAAAATGTGGATGGCATGCGGTGGGCCAACACTGTTCAAGCAGCTATTTCAGGTAAACATCCAGCAGCTGACGGGGCGAACTGAGAGGGGGACAAAAGCCAGTCAGACAGTAGGTCAGAGCCAACCGATGGGATACTACTGGATACTTCACGGGGAAACCTGTAGTTAATTCGCCATTTTGGGAGGGTGTTCGGATTTACTGATTTTATACTATGCTTTGGATAGTAAAATATCCGACCACACTTTTCTATGATATTTATTCATAAGCAACAATATATCTTTTATGTTTTGTTTTTTAAAATTTGTTATGTTTTGCAATTATTTATTGGATTATGATAGTTAGGTTAAGGTTATGATAATTTTTTTAAATATTAATATGTTAATGTAAAAAGCTTGTTTGCGTTTAGCAATTATTCGGTCGATAATATGATAATTAGAAAAAAGTTATGAAAATTTTTTGTTCAATATTACCATGTTAATGTAAAAATTTAAAATTGATGTTTGGAGATATGCTTTGACGAAGTGAGATATGTTTAGGTTTTTGTATGCTTTGTTAGTTACTTTACTCGTTGTTAGTATGGAACTCTTGTTAATCGTTAGCGGATTTATTTTGTGCTTAAGGTGGTGTTAGGGTTTGGTCGTTGTATATTAATATTCTAGTTTTTCTAAATGTTATTTTATCTTTATTAATGTGAAAAGCTTGTTATGTTAGCTATATTAGTTGATTAAGTGTATAAAGAATTTTTTTTATGTAATTTTATCTAAAATGAATACTCGAAATGTGACTTGTAACAAAGATAAAAGATCATGGGAAGCGTGGGGGCAAAGTTGGGGGGGTGGTTCATTTACTGATTTATGATTTTCATGCTTCTTAGTATTCAAAAAGTACATTTTTTTAAAAGTTATAACATAAACAGAATAAAAAAAATTTAAAACTATATATATTTTTAAAGCAAAATAAACAATAAAATAAATAAACAGTTTTTGTATTTCTGTTATACGAAATTAACTCTTTAATTCTGATCACTAGATCCAATAAGTCTGGGATGGGGTGGGGAGGGTAGGGAGGCTGTGGGTATGATTTACTGATCTTACTGATTTACTGCTTTATAAGGATATGTAAAAAACGCAATTTTTTTAATACCGAGATATACAACATAGTCTATGAAAGCATAAATAATTTATGTTAGAAAAAAGATGTTTTTAAAAACAATAAAACATAAGATAATAAATAAAAAGTAATAGAAATTTGAAAAATCAACTTAAAAATAAAAAAACAAAAAAATAATTAATAAAAAAAATAGATTTTACCAAAGAATAGAATGTAAAACATGAACTGTAACACGCACATAAATTTAGGGCCGCTTAAAAAGGTAAATATTTTAGTTTAACGACGAACGTTTTATTTTATTATTGGCAAAGAAACAGATTTTGAAAATAGAAAATGTCAGTCTCCTTAGAAAACCGCGGTTATCTTTGGTTGATGCATTCCCTTCCTCGTCCCTATTTAATCCTTCTTCTTCTGTGTATCTCCAAATTTTCATCTTCTACATGAAATTTTCAAATTTTTGGGGACTCAAGCAAACATCCTGTGAACTTACGACAACGTAACTTCGGTTTTGGCGACAGCAAGTTACTTATATA
>JABUQX010003138.1:0-2500 GCA_015478945.1 Trachelipus rathkii
TTCCGCCGAAAAAGTGGCCGGCTGTGGGTTTTCCCTAATTTGCCCGAGTCTCTTATTTTGTTTATTATCGCTATCGTCATCGTCGTTTTTATTATTATAATTGTGATTTTTCTTTAATTTCTTCGGAAATGGGTGTCCTCAACCTTTATTTCTGAATTAAAACGCCTAACCTAGAATTTATATATATAATATATATATATATATATATATTAATATATAATATATATATATATATATATATATATTATATTATATATATATATATAATATATATATATATATAGTCTAGTCTATATATATATAAACACTCCTGTAACACGTCTCGAGAACCTTGAATCTCCTAACTTCGATGTTTTATGGTTTTATGGCTTAAAATCTTTCTCTCTACTACAACATTATCTTGTGTTTCTGCTACTGCTTCCTTTACGGAACAAATTTTCACCTGTTTTTTTTTTTTTTTTTTTTTTTTTTTTTGCTACTTTTCAAGTGACTGTTACTTCTTCCCATTCAAATGCTGAAGTCCTCTATTTAGGGGATTTCAACGTACACCACACTGAGTGGTTGGGCTCTTCTCATATTGATGCAGGTTTGGAGGTCAAAACATTCAGTATTCTGAATGATCTGGAACAGTTAATTAAGGAACCTACGCACATCCCAGATCGAACAAACCAATTCTTGAACACGCTTGACTTATGCTTCACCACTACTCCTTCTCGATATAAATACACCATTTTCCCTTCTATTGGAAACTTTGACCACAATCTCGTAGCTCTCAATTATAATACTTTCTCTTCAGCAGCTCCACCATGCCCTAAACTTCCTTTCTGGCACTTTAATCGGGCTAATTGGGGTGTATTCCTGGAATGAACCCTGTTTTAACTCTGATGACGCTTGTGTCACTGGTAAAAAGCTAGAGATCGTGATCACAGATGGGATAAGCAGGTTCATTCCATCTTCAACTAAATCTTTTTCTCCACAAAATCCATGGTTCGATGTAGTCTGTTCTCGTGCCATTCAGGAGAGAGACATTGGGTATCGGGCACGGAAAAATATTAGCTCTCCTTTCACCCTTATTAATTTTCATTCTGTTAGGAATCGTTGCAGGGGTATTATTCGACAGTCTAAGCGCACTTTCACTAAAAGGAAGTGTGCCAACTTCCTTGTTCCTCCTACTGATGAAAATTTCTGGCCTCTTGCCAAAAACATCACTAACAACATTTGTAAATCTGCCTTTCCTCCGCTTATTCGCTCTGACGAATCTGTAGCTAACTCCCCTTCTGAAAAGGCCAATTCCTTCGGCCTCCTTTTATTATACAATTCCACCCTCGACGATTCTGGCATTCCTTCTTCTAATCCTTCTCATCTCATTTGTCCCATGTCTATACCTACGATTACACACGACCAGGTGTATAAGATCCTGAGATCTATGAACGTCAGGAAGGCCAGTGGTCCGGATGGCATACCTCCCCGTGTTCTGAGGGAGTTTGCATCTGGTGTCTTTGTTCAACTCTACCATCTATGCCTTAATACTAATATTTTCCCTCAATGTTGGAAGCGCGTATATATTCAGCTGATCCCGAAAAAGGGTACCCGCTCTGATCCTTCTAATTATCGTCCTATAGCTCTCACCTGTATTCTGTCTAAAATCTTTGAAACTCTGCTTAACTCTCATTTTCTGGATTATCTGGAGTCTCATTCCATTCTTTCATATAATCAGTATGGCTTTCGCCGCTCAAGGTCAGCTGGTGACATACTTTCCAATCTCACAGACTTATGGTCTTCAGCTCTTAGAGACTATATGAAGTCTTGCGTTGTGGCGCTTGACATATCGAAAGCTTTTGACCGTGTATGACACGCGTCACTGCTCTCTAAGCTCCCTTCCTTTGGGATTCCTCCTTCTCTCTGCTTACTCCTATCAAGTTTTCTCTCGGATCGCTTCATATCAGCACTCGTTGATGGAGCGACCTCTTCTTCCTTTCTTGTTAATTGTGGTGTTCCTCAAAGTTTTGTTTTATCTCCAACTTTATTCTTACTTTTCATCAACCACCTCCTTAGCTGCACTTCCAACTCTGTTCACTCTTATGCCGATGACTCAACTCTCCATTCTAACACTAATTTCATATATATATATATATATATATATATATATATATGATATATATATATATAGTAATATATATATATATATATAATTATATATATATTTATATATATATATAATATATATATATATATATATATATATATATAATATAATTCTCCTGATGTGAGCAGGACTTTCTTTCTAATTAAACATAATAGAAACATTAGTAAATTACAAATAATTAGATGTTTTAATCAAACTTTTGTTTAAGATATTTTTTTAAATGTTACAGAAAAGAAAAAGAAAATAATTGGAAATTATCCTCTCGATCTATTTGATTTAATTGTTTGAGCTTTGTAATTCCAATGTAGGTTAATTATTATATTGGATATCTTTTGTCATATATATAGCTGTACA
>JABUQX010003138.1:27500-42178 GCA_015478945.1 Trachelipus rathkii
TCTTTTTTTCTCCATACTTTTTATCGGGTCCCACTTTGTGTAATTATAGCCATTTCCTCCCGAAGTTGTTTAATTTTCTGTCCAGATAATCTGGTATAAGATGAACCTATATTAAGAGAAATTCTGATAGATCTTAGCCCCACATTTAATATATTGCAAAATGTACATAATAATTTAATAATTTAACTCAATAAGAATTAATATTGAATCCATGATATTTTACATGCAATACATAATATTGAACCTTGACTAAATAATAATATAATTAATAGAATATAATAATTAATAATAATAATATAAATAATAATATAATAATTAATTAATAACAATAATATGAATATAATAATAATAATAATAATAATAATGAATAATAATAATTAATCAATAATATATAATTAAATATATTAATACCAATATGAAAGTTATACTCCAAATTTATGCACATCAAACGACACAAATTTTAATTTTAGCATAAGAGTAAAATTCAATTGCTGAAACTTTAATCACACACCCTCGTCACATTATTTTCGCTTTCTAACTTGAACCTATATATTTATTGGTGAATCTCTATAATATCTATATTGTTTAGTATGTCTTACTCTTATAATGTATCAGTATTTGCCTTAGACACCTTTATTCGAACAATGAAAACAAACAACCCCGAACAAACACAGACAACAATCTTGGCCCACCCACACAACAACACCAACACATTAACAACCATAAAAGATAACCTAATAGTCATCACAAAGTGGCCAAAACATTTGGAGGATTTATAAACGGATGATAGCATTTTACTATTATACAATTACAAATTATGAGTCACCTCTTAGCACCCAACCTCTTTACCCATAGGATATCTATTTCCCTCTGAAAATTCCATTTTATTGCATTAAAGGACATCATAATGTATAACACAATAAAATACGTACAAACAGCAATTTATACGACCAACTCCTTTATGGCCGTCTTCTCTCAATTTTACTGCAACCACATATTATCTGCGCGTGTCTACAATTGGAAATATAATGAAAGACCCACATCATTCCCTTAAATTTTTTTGTCTTTTGATGCCAATCATCCATAAATTATCTCGGCTACAGAATAACTAAATATTTCTTCAACTAATACTCAACCCTTTTAGAGCAGTATCACTTGTTCCAGGTGCAATTTATTGACAACCCAAATTTATTCGGTGTTATAATCTCCACTATCGATGCCGGTTTGCCGCTTTCTACTTTGTCCTAGGATAAGCTACAATTAAAAATTAAAATAATATGAGAAATTGATCGCCTTCATCTTTGAATGTCTCGACTGTGCAATCAACCATATGAGGCATAGTCATCCAGTCATACAGCATTATGGACAACTTAAATTAGGAACCCAAAATCCTCAATCAGGATTCAAACTTAAATGTATTGTCATTAAAACAAAGGTGGACTCATAACTTCAAAATTCAGACTTTTCCCAACTGCTCTCCAGCTTTGATGCACTCACCTTTGTTGATGCTCAACCTTTGATGGATGTTAATCAATTGATAATAACAAATGACGTCGCACGATTTAAGGTGTGAGGCAGCGTCTACGTTTGACAATTATTAGAATATCAGTAGGAATAACCACAGTAAATTTGTAGTCAAGATATGATATTTATGATCTCTATTGCCACTTCCGTGTTGCTTTACATCAGCTATCAGGATTCAGTACTAACAGCATTTGGTTTGTAGTCAAAATAAGATTTTTGTGAGCTTAGATGCACCAAACACTGGATTTTTCTCACAGGTATCGTTACTCGCTCAATAAGTAATTAAAAGTTCGCTTGTAAATTCCATTAAGACTTTTAAACTCTTGTAAGAGGGTAGTGTATCATATGTATGTCATGTTTGACGTTTCCCATACAGAAAGCTATTCAAAGTGGGAGCTGTTTCATCTCCCAGTAGATTTTTGTCTGAAACAGCAGGAGAATCAAACCTGCGACTTTCACTACCCAAACGGACAGCTATATTTTATTAAGACACTGTAGTGACAACATAGTATTGCATATATAATTCCCTAATAATATATATATATAAATGAGCTGACAAAACATCACAATCGGAAATTGTATAATAAGTTGCCAATTGAGAAAAAAAAATGCCAAGTGTTAAGTGCACCACATATATATATATATAGCCTGCCAGAGTCGTCTACCGTTTGAGCCACATATATATATATAAGGTTCAAAAACGCACTATATATACACATAGAGACCTTTACAGACATTGAAGGCTCACTCACATAGTCTCAAGACTATACTAGTATAATATTATTATCTAGCCCCCTATAGCTAACTGATGACTCATAAGAATATACTATATATTATATATATATATATATATATATATATATAACTACTTAAATATATGAGGCGTTAGTTCTTATATGAATGATAAACCATCCCGAGGGCGACTCCAACACTACCAAGCTACAGTTAATAAGGCTATGAGGATCGATTGCCGTGCCTATATTACAATCTGGCTAGAATGCTTCTTAGCACGAGTAACATTTTTGAAACGATCTTATTCTAGTGACCTCCTTACTCTGACTTACTTATGATATTCTCGTTTTAGTTTTTTGTACTAAAAATTTTATTCAATTGAATGAAAATATTACAAAATAAATACAAAAGTTTATGTAAATTGTAACCAAAATCATTCTATTACAAAGTGCTAATAGCCTGAGATTAGCTGGATATTAAATTAGCTATATATTAAGACACTTAATTACAACATACTTGCCATATGTATTAGATGAACAAATGCCTTTTTTACAGCGTCAGTCCTGTTACATTTTAGATGTCCCCATCTCTCTATGAGACATAACTTATATAATATCACTCAGAGCGAACGATGACTACTTATCATGTTACACATGTTAAAGTTATTTTTAAACATATAACACTTTAACATCTAATTACACTCACACACTCGATAATGTACCTATCTAAATCTTGTATGTCACATCATCTTATATACCCTATTAATGATACTCATCTTATTGAATATATATAATAATATATATATATATCAAAATTATACTTTTATTATATATATATATAATATATTATACAGGTGTAGTAATGCCTTAGAGAGACTGGATTACCACCATGAAGGAGAGGATGATAGAAGAATATTGGAATGGAAGAGATCGAAATACTGTTGTAGGACTCATGCGATGAGATTTGAGTACTGAGAGAGAGATGAGAGACTACCTGCAGAGAGAGATAGAGGAGCACGTTAGATCATAAAGCTGAAGCTAGTAAAAAAACACTTCATTGCACTGAGTTGCCCCGACAGTTACATTTATATTATATTAGTACCCATCACGCTCATACTATAGCGTAAGTGTACCACATACTTAATAATCCCGTCACTTACCGTACTAAAGGTTGTACTACCACTTATCCTGACCGATCACTACACCGATATACCCAATCCGCTATATAGGGCGCCCCGCCTATATTATATAAGGTACGCCTATATAAATATTCACCTTACGCCGCACGCTATGATGCCAATATATCACGCAAGGCCATAGTACCTAATAAATATTTTCCGTGACCGTACCAGCCCCTTATATATTATATTATTATATATATACTAATATATATACTACTACCGCTAATATGATGCGCCCCGCTATAGATCTCTTCTTTTAAAGCCCAATATTCTTATCATTAATATATATATCTCAGCAAGAAGAAAGAAGAAGAATGAAGAATAAAAAGGAGTGAAAGTAATAGAAAGAGGAAGAAGAACGAAGAAGAGAGGAAGAAGAAGTAATATATAAGAAAGAGTATAAAGTAAGAGAAGAAGAAGAAGAAGAAGATAGATAAGATAAGAAGAAGAAGAAGATAAGAAGAAGAAGAAAGAAGAAGAAGAATAAAGAAGAAGATAAGAGAAGAAGAAGAAGAAAAAGAAAAAAGAAAAGTAAAAAAAAAAGAAAAAGAAAAAAAATAAGAAGAATTAATAATAAGATAAAAGAAAGAGAAAAAAAAAGAAATAGTATATGATAATAAGTGATGAAGTAATAGAAAGATAATAAAGAAAATAAAATAAAAAGAGTAGAAGTATAGATAAAGAAAAGATTAAAGAGCAGTATAAAAGAAAAAGAAAGAGAAGTAATGAAGGAACGATAAGTAGAATAAGAGAAGAGTAATAAAGTAAAGTAAGAAGAATTTTGTATTGAATAAAAAAATGTTTGTCAGAAATACAAGAAGACACAGTTATGATAAAGACCAATAAAGATAGAAAAAAAAAGTAAGTAAAAAATAAAGATAGTACTTCGAGGCATACAGTTACGATTTTATTTCATAACGTTAAACAAAGATTTATTAAGTTAAAAACATATTTCAGCAGGAAACCGTAAAACAAGAAATGTAGAACTCAATTACAGACATAGCTTTAGTATGATTAAATATGTAACTGATAATAACTTAAATGAAAAAATTAATTATATAAATAGTTCTTAGAGAAAAATATGAAGTAGTGTTAAAGAAGAAAAAAGAGCACAAAAAGAAAAGAGTCAAGAAGGTAAAGGAAAAATACTAGATAAAGGTTTGGTAAAGAAAAAGTCTCATATCAAGACTTAATGACGAACATAAAGTTTGTTAATTGAAAAAACAAGAAAAAGAGAAAAAATAAGAGCAGAAATTAACGAATACATAAATAAAAGCGAAGTAAGAAGTCAGCTAAAAAAAAAATAGAAATGAAAGATCAGAAAATAGCAGCGTGTAGTGAGCACTAACAACGCTAAGGGGAATATGCAAGAAGCATATTTTGCTTTTAGAACGAAGTGCCAGACATAAATTAACTCATGTAAAAAGTTTACTACTTTAAAGAAAATCAATTGAGTGTTTATACTGTCATTAGATAAACTCACGGTATGAATAATAAAGAAATAAATTAAGAACATAGATTAAACCATATAACATAAGAACCGTAAAATAAAATCAGAATAAAAATCAAAAAAAGATAAAGAAGCATAAAAAGAAAAAAAGAAAAAGAAAAGAAAAAGGAAAATAAGAAATAAAAATGAAAGAGAGGACAAAAGAGAAAAAAGAAAAAAAAACAAGAATGAAGAAACAAATGTATAAAAAGTATAAAAAGAAAATAAGTGCACAGTGACAAAATGAAAAAATTAATCATATGAATTATACGATAGAGACTTAGTTAAACTGCAAATTCGATGAATTAAGTTGCAGATATTTTATTCAAACTAAGTAATATAAAGTGCATCTGCTATGGGTTTTATATTAAATAGATTAAAGCTATCCAAATGGTTTTCAATTTTTTACGTCGTGCACTTTTATGTTAAGCCAATATATATATCGTGAAAATAATTTTTAAATATGCTATTTATCAGTGGCGGCTTTTAAGGGTAGGCAGAGTAGCCATCGCTATACCTACTTGCTATAGTTGTAGCACCATGTATAAACAATATTAAAAAAAGTCAAGCTATACATACTTAAAGCCAGCTAAATATCATAAATCAATAGATATATGATATTTACATAATCTACACAAGGGGTAAAATTAGTTAATGTTAAATACTTTTATGATTTATACTGTAATTTTAATGTCATATTATATATATATAATATATATATATATTATATTAATCGATCATTGTTATATTTTAATACTGTCATACGTATTATAACTCATAATGCTTATATAAAGTGTAATATGCAGTCTTCCTTTTTACGCATATTATAGGCTAGCTCATTAATGAGATTTGCAGATTGTCACATACATAATTTCTATTCACTCTACCTGATTTCACATACTTATAAATATCAGTAAGCGCTAGAATACCCGGTGGAAAGTTACATTCAGAGCGAGTGTGTGACAAATAGATATCCTCTTAATCACCCTAAGGGAGGCCTATAGGCACACTCAGTGGATGCTGCCTGACGTGAGTCGTTAATCAGGAGTTCTTTTTTATTGTCTTTTGTTATGTATATTCTGCTTTAAATATCTGCCTTGAGCAAGATTATTATGACACTAATAAATATTATTATAACCATAATTTTAACTCATATAATAATTTATAAGCTGACATTATTATTTTATTAACTTGAATCATCTCTATTAAACTCATGTTTACTGCTAACCATATGTATTTACTGCTTATAACTCATATGTTTTATATATCCGATAAACTATTTCAAATTCGTAATTTGCAACTTAAAATAATATTTTAATCTCAAAATCAGTTAACATCTAAGATAACGCTCTGTTGTGTCATAGACTCTTTTCTTGCTTGGCCGAATTGTAGCTTGCCTTCTAGAGTACTTCGATTATTACCTAGTCATTTAGTCTCTCGTTTTATTATATATTTATAATTAAAATGTGAGTGATTTATTTTGTGGGGAGTTATTTTATACTTATTAATAATACGATTTTCATATTTTTATGATTTTAATTTAATTTTTATATATTTATTATTTTAGCTTATTATTGATTTTTTTCGCTTTTTATTATTGTTGATATTATTGTGTTTAAAAAAATTTGAGCTGTTAGTTTTATAAATACCGGGATTTGGATATATTCTATTTTATAAACCTTAGTGTTCTATAATGATCATACAATTCTTTTTCCTGATACTTCTAAATGAGGCCCATTGGAAATCCTTCAAATGAGTTTAAAATATTGTGGATACCACATTCCATTCCTCTTAATACAATTGTCCACCGTTTGTAGAACCACACAATGATATTACACACACAGTACACACACACACACAAACACACACACACATCTACACACACTAAGTCCTTACGAAACAGAGCCATCACACCTATCAATCACCTATATATAACACAGTATATATATATATATATAATATTAATATTATAATACACACATTCATATATATATGACACTTATATTATATATATATTATATTAACACACATTCACATAATGACACTTATATATTAACATATATTTATTTAACCCATAGATATATTTATACTATTATATATATTTATATAATTTATTAACATCAATATATATTATTAACACACGCGGTCTACAAATCACAATACACTAACAATAACCTAACAACACACATATTAACTACTAAACTAATAATAATTATCACTATACATATTATGTATACATACTTATATATAATATTATACACTAACATTCACTTATATATATATCATTAACATATGTCATACTCGTGTTGTAGTAACACTTATATATACATTTATATATATATACATATACTTTAATAACACACACACACAGATATATTTTACATTACACTTACAATTAATTGCATTGAATATTGTTTTGTTTACCTTACACACGCACGTACACGCCTCCCTCGAGCCATTCTTACGATTTACAAAATCAACAGCTATGATAATTATAACCTTTGTTATTACTCTGACTCACACCCCCACCACACTAGATTGTTGATTAATTCTTGTTTAGCACAACGTGCACATCATAAATTTACTATCCCCTAAATCCTTTACTTTATAAAGTACACTCACACACAGACCCTTTACATATATATCTCTATGACTACACACAACGATTAATGATTGAAAAATATGTTTAAAAAAATAATAAACAAAAAAAACAACAACACCATGTTTATAAAATAAATATAAATATTGATTTTTGTCTCTTTTCATTTACTACTACTATTGTTAATGTTTTTATAATTGTTTAAACGTTTAAAACTTCTAGTAATAAAGTACTTGCCACACACAGATTTACTTACATCTACACTTAACACAGATATACTTACTCACACACACACATACTCTACTTAGCATCAGCTACCGTCTTCAACAAATTAAATGTTTACATTAGTCTTTTAAGCTATCATATTTTAATAATTAGTTCAACTTTTCTAAAAAAAAATAAAAATAAAATTGTTCTTGTAGTTGTTACTTCGTTATTTAAAATATCAAAATTATATTAAAGTTAGAATAAGAGCTAACAATCGTAATTTTTTAATTATATATCATCTAAGAAGAGTTAAATTACTTACTTAAATTTAAAAACAGAAACAAATAAATACGTGTAATTGAGTATACAATTCTTTATATGCTAATAATATATTATATTATATATATAATATATATATATATATATATATATATATTATTAAAATACAATTTATACTAGTTATATATTTAATTATAATTTATAAACTGAAATTTGGGATTTAATTAGAATTATATATACATTACATATGATATAATTATAATATAACTAAAATTTATTTCAATAAGTTTCTTATATGTAAACACTCTGATAATAAATCTATAATCTAGTATTGTCTGATTACAAAGAGTTTATTTCCACAATGATCTATGATCATTTTAAAACTTTATTTGATTTACTGTAAACTATCTTTAAATAAACAATACATATAGATATAAAAATTACGCACACATATTATAATCTCTCAAGTTTATATATATATAAAATAATCATATATATATATATATTTTATTACTATAAAATTTTTAATGAAAATTATATTTATTTTAAAATTCAACTTAATTAATTATAGACATATTTTTATCACTATTATACTTAAAAATAAAGCAAAATCCAGAAACAATAATTTTATTATAGAATAATGTTTTCATAATTGAGAACTTAAAAAGACTTAATGTGGTCAGTCTCTTCTCAGCCACCCCTCAACTACGCGAAGTCTAAACCATACCGCTTAATCCACCCTTCGTTATCCTTATCATAATATCTACAATATCTACCTAATAAATCTACTAATTTGTAATAAAGATACATTTAGGTAACACTATTGATAAAGATATATACTAAAAAATAAACTAGAAAAATAGCTTAAACTCCTAACAAGTATGATCAATCATTAATACAAAACTAAATGAGTAATTTCTTAACACATAAAAATAAAAATTTTAAATCTTAAAATCTTTTTGAATATTATTTAATTTTTAATTAAAAATATTTTAATTTAAATCCTATAAATTTACAATGTAATTTATTTACGGAATATATAACAAATTATTAAACTTAAAGAAATAATTAAAATATTCAAGTACACAAATTATTAAAAAAAAAAATACAAAATGAAAAAATTTATTTAAAATGTCTGTGGTATATTAAAAATAAAATACAATCTTAATTTTTATTACTAACCAAATCTGTTGCAACATATTTAAAGACTTATGCTAATACTTTTTTCAAATTTATTATTATTAAAAAATATTCGGATTGATATAGATTTTTGTTGCTTTATATTTAGATTATATACTTTTAATTTCACTAAATAGACAATTCAGAGCACAAATTTATATCAAGTTTAACAATATATGTACAAATATTAAAAAACTAATTATCTTACCCAGCCCGTAAAACAACAACAACTCCCAACTATCTCTATACATGTATTAATCGAAATACTTGATCATACTAACTTACTCTGTATAAATGTGTTATGATTATATATAAATAACATAGTTTAGTATAAGACCCCTACATATTATAAGAATAATCCATAGTTTATATAAGGGACCCATAGCATTGTATGTCATATATAATTTCAGTACCATTATTTATAAAATATCTAATTCAGGTCTAATATAATAAAATTAATATATATATGTTCATACACCCTACACCATTTGATAAATATATGATGTCAGTATGCTATATATAATAATATATACTACGACTTAGAGCCTAATTTTCATTAAAGATAAGCCCAGTATCTAGAAATTTTAATTTGTATATATCTTTTGTTATAATAGAATTTGTCAAATACTTAATACATATATTAATAAGAAATACATTTAATCACTTTTTTTTTATATATAATATATATATATATATATATAATATAGATTAATATATATAATATATATATATAATATATTATAATACAGATGGCAGGATCACATATTAGTTGTATCGAGCGCAGATGTATACCGTTAGATATAGACAAGAATAACCATACATACAGAACATTCACACCTAAAATGTTTTTAGATACAATACATAGTTTCATATCAGTATCTTGTTAAATTATTACATAAACATACATTATATATTCAAACTGCAATACACTGATCTTTGGCAACATGAGTCATAATAGCATCACACTACATTACATATATAAGACACATACAATACAGCTTTAAGAAGGCAAATGCATACATGATTCCATACACTAACTTACTCATGATGCAATATTATCATACTTTCTTGCGTTTCACGAATCATTTATACTTAAATCATTGACAGAGTCACTTATACATATAATCTCATGTCTACTGGCATTTTTAAATATAAGCTTGTTGTGAAAAACATCAAGCATATTATACATTACATATTATAGTATCTTATGAATTACTTTAAGAAACCCTTGAAATGGGTGTATATTAGTTATCTTAAGCCAAACTTGCTATTTGAAGCGAACCACGATTTTGTTTTAAAAATATAATAAAATCTTCTATATTAATGATTATGTTAAATTTTTTTTTAAGATTCTTAAGCAGTCATAATATGAGACAATAGATATAGTCAATATGATATTGATATGTCTGATAGATCTAGTTTAATGACTAGATTGCAGACATAGAAGTTAGTATAGATAGACTGAGCAATAAGATAGATATATATAAATAAATGAGTATAGATAAGATAAGGATAATTGGTAAGATTAGAGTATTATAAGCATTAAGGATTGAGATAGATAGATAGATAGATAGAAGATAGAAGATAGTATAGATAGATAGATAAATAATGACTAATGATAGACAGATGTTAAACTTACACCGTATTAATGTACATTTTACAATTCTATGTCTGACAAAATTGAGAGCGAAATAAATAAGCAATTGTTATTTATTGACATACTTTTCTTCGAAACAATAAATACGAAAAAATAGATGAATGGAAACATCTACATCCAATATATCAGATCTTATAAAATAAAGTTACGTCATTAAAAGAGAATTTTTTTGATACGTATATACTATTAGTAAAAATGAGGTACACTAAGTGAAAGAAGCAAATAAACGCTTAGCTCATTGAAATTGATATATTGATCGCCACACTAGAAGCAGCCCGAACCTCGCCCTGCTTTGTCTTGAGTAATACCGTACGTTCTTCTTCTTCTTTCTTCCCTTTCTATTATTTTATTGATTATATTATTATTAATTCAATTATGCAACTCTGGATATTTATTATTAATTATATTTATTATTATTATTATTCATTATTATTAATTATGTATTCATTATTTTTATATGTTATTATATATTATTATTAATTATTACTTATTTCATTATTAATTATTATATTATTATATATTATTATTTATTTAATTATTATTATTCATTATTATTATATAACATTTGGCGAATATATATAAATTTAATTTGTATATTGCTATGTTTTATATTTAGATACGCCATGTTTAATTATTAAATTAATCTATTTTCTTATTATTAATTATTATTAATTATTATTACACAGGCAAATTTTTTTGATTATTTTCAAATTTGTAAAAGACGAAAAATAAGGCTTTAAAACGTAATATTTACTATTCATTATTATTATTATTATTATTAGAAGTTAGTAGTAGTAGTAGTTAATATGGTGAAATTTTGAGAAGAGGTATATATATGACCTTAAGGTAACATAGTTATGTTAGTAAGTATTTATTTAGTTAATATGATAGAAAATACCATTTTACACAGCCTAATTTGGTGACTTAAAAGAAAGCATTTTGTTTTGCTATATATTGCACAGTTTTTTTATTAGTATCCTTAAGTAGTAAGTTATAATTCAGCGTATTTGAGGAAGTAATAGAACAAATAACTCCGTGCAGTTAGTACGGATTAATTATCTGAAAAATTAAGAGCCTACAACACCCAATGCTCTTCCTCGGTGTGTGGGTCCGATTATGCCTCAATCTAATAAGATGTACCTTAACTTACCGTTTAAGAAGAATGTAAGTAAAAAAAGTTTATGCAAATTTAGTAAATGCCCCCAATATAACTGTCATCCTAATAGCGTTTACTAAGAGATTGCCCTATGTACTACGAGACACGTTTATAGCCTTTCAATGATAATATTAATGTAATATGATAGAATATTATACTCCTTCCCCCTCTGTCACCATTTTAGATTCCCATAATCCCTTCCCTAGTAGTTCAAAATGAAGAGAGATACCTATTGTTTCAATTTTACAGTTTTTATTTTTAATACATATTTTTGTTTTTATTCTCTATGTATAAGTTATGCAAAAAAAAGTATTTAAATTCTTATGAAAAATTAATTATATATATACATAATATATATATATATATTATAATACTATATATATATATTATTATATAAATACTATATTATATTAATTATAATATATTACTATATATATATACACTAAATGTTTGTACAATGCATAATAATACTTACCACCTTACATTGTACAAACCGTATAATTATCTCATTTATTGATATAATTTCCTATGTATTAATTGCTTGCAATGCTAGCGAGATTCACCTATACTTCATAAAATGATCAAAACTTCGTGTGAGTGAAGTCGTATGTTAAGTTCATGTTCTCTCTCTCTCCTCCTCTCTCTCTCTCTCTATATATATATATATATATATATATATATAATATATATATATATATATTATTATATACCTATATCTATTACTATTTAATATTTTATATGTATTATGTTATATATATAATAAATGCATTCGGCATACCATCTATAGTAGAAATATATCTTCTCCTTTATTATATTTGTATATATTAAACTAACTGAAAAAATATTCTGGCAACTAGGAACTGAATAACTAAAATTGAATATAGAAAGCCTGAATAACTAAAATCTGAATAACTAAAACTGATACCTAAAAACGGAATGACTAAATTTGAATAACTAAAAACGGAATGACTAAAATTGAATAACTAAAAACGGAATGACTAAAACTGCCTATACCACCTTTTTAGATATGAACAGCTTTAACAACGACACTAGCGCTATTTTAGTAGCGGTTATTCTTAAACCTTTTTTTTTATTTTAAATTAGATTAAAAATATGATGACCAACTTTCCGCCAAAAAAAATAGAGAATTTTATCGTAACGATGAAAATTTGTAAAAATAGATCGTTTCTATAATGTTAACTCGTGCTAGAGCGAGTAGCACGAGTGCAGAGTCGCCTCCCGATATATAATATATATATATATATACTAATATAATATAATATACATGATATGGTAACTTGATAGGCTGCTATATCCAATAAAATTATCAAACCTCTATATAGGAATGTATATTAGCTATGATTATATATATACCTACCACTGTATTAGATAAATATATATATATACAACTATCATCCTATTTCTTTAACTTCTGTTCCTTCCCCCCAGAAAAAAATCCATAGTTATACGTTATACTATATATATATACTATATATATAAGTAAATATTACAGCCGTAGTATCATATAGGTACTATGATTCATAGCGTATCTATATAGTATATATATATACGATATAAGCCGTTTATCCTGAGCTATACCGCTATATGAGTGATTCGCGCCTTGCGCGGCTAGCTCTTTAAGCGTAATTATTTTGATATACTATTATATCTATAGCTGATTACTAATTAATCTCAGTGAATATTATAATTCAAATATATAGAGATAGATCTATTCTGAGTGAATGGAAATTGAGAAGTTAGATGATCATGAGAGATGACCTCAATGTAAGAGAGGAGAGCCTATTTATACGTATTTAAAAATAATAAAAAATATTGCTGTGAATACGATCCACCCTCCGAGCTAAAAATAAAACTTTAATATCTAATTATAAATAATAGTCACTTTGACTGTGTCATATACGCTATAATATAATATATATATATATATATATATATTATATATATATATATATATATATATATATATATATAATAATATAACTTAACAGTATGATTAATAATAATGACTTATATAACATTAAAATCACAAAGTTGAGTTTAGGACATGCGATTACTAAAATATAATATATTAAAAACACTATATATATTAAGTACTGTCATGATGTTCTGAAATATCAAAGTTATATAGATTGTAACATAAAGATATAATAATGGAGAGATAGTTTTCTTTCTTCAGAACTTTACTAAGCTCTCCTACAAACCAATTAGTATTATTATCGAATCGTATAATTTAAATGCTTATATAAGTAATAAGCGATTACTTATATCATTTTTAGTTGTTTTCGTAACATAGTAAGCGAAAACATTTGCTGATATATAAAATAATATATACTTTATATATATATTAACTTACCTGCTTAAAAGGATCTTACCTATCCAGAATGTATATATGTATGCATAAATATATATATAATATATACTATATATTATATATATATATTTATTATATATATAATTCAAGATATTTAAGTCAGTTGAAGAAGAAGAAGAGAAACAATAGTAGCAATAACATTGAGGAGCAGATCAAGAAGAAAGTAACAAGATCAAGAATCTATGAACAAGTACAGAGAAGAAGAAGAAGAAGATAAATGAAACAGTAATTTAATCATATTATACTATTTCCTGATTGTCATGCTTTATTCATCCCTCGGCTTG
>JABUQX010003139.1:0-5000 GCA_015478945.1 Trachelipus rathkii
GGGGGGGGGGGGGAGGGGGGAGGGGGGTGCGGGCGGGGGGGGGGGGGGGGGGGAGGGGGGGGGCGGGGGGGGGGCGGGACGTCAATTATCTAAAGCGGCACCGGGGGGAAGGGGGGGGTCTGGGGATCGGGCCAGGGGTGGGCGGGGGGGGGGGGCGCGGGGGGGGGCGGGGGGGGCGGGGGAGGGGGGGGGCTGGGGGGGAGGGGTGGCGGGGGGCGACTGGTGGGGGAGGGGACGAGGAGGGGCGGGGGGGCGCGCGGGGGGCGGGTGGGGGGGGGGGACGCGGGAAGGGGGGGGAGGGGTGGAGGCCGCGGAGGCGGGAACTGGGGGGGGACAGAAGGCGGGGGCCCATAGCTGAGGCGGGGGGGGAGAGGGGGGGGGGGAGGGGGGGGGGGAAGAGCGGGGGGGGGGGGAGGGGGGGGGAGGGGGGGGGGAATGGGACGGGGAGGGAGGGGGGGGGGGGCGGGCCCGGGGGAGGGGGGGGGGGGGGGAGGGGGGGGGGGGGGAGGGGGGGGGGGAAAGGGAGGCGGCTCTCCTCTAACTGTCTCTCTTCTCTCTCTTCTCTCTCTCCTCTCTCTCTGCTCTCTCTCTTCTCTCTCTCTATATATATAGATATAGTATATATATATATATATAATATATATATATATATATATATATATATATTATATATATATATATATATATAATAATATATATATATTTATATTAATAATATATAAATGATATATATATATATATATATATATATTATATATATATTAAAAATAATATATATATATATTATATATTTTATATATATATATATATATATATTATATATATATATATATATATATTATATATATATATATATATATATATCTTTTCTTATATTTTTGTTTTCCTTGTTTATTTATTCTTAGTTTTTATCTTTTGATGTTTCTTGAACGATATTGAACCTGTAACATTTCATACAATCTTTTTACTTATTTGAATTTTTTTTTAATATTTTTACATTTAACGTAAAAAGCTGACGTAACAGTTTTTACCTTAAAGCAGAGATTCCCAACCGGTGTGCCGCGGCACGTAGGTGTGCCGCGAGATCTGTCAGGGGTGCCGCGGGATTTTAACCTAATCGTAACATCTCTAACCATTTTAATGAAATTACGTTTTCAATTTACTAGGCAAAAATTCTTTAAAAAGGCTTTAATCTCCCTCTCTCCTAAATATTTATATATATATATATATATTATATATATATATATATATATATATATTATATATATATATATATATATAATATATATATATATATAATATATATATATATATATATATTATATAATATATAAAATATATATAGTATATATATAAAATATATAATATATATAATATATATATATATATATATATATATTATATATATATATACTATATATATATATATTATATATATAATAATATATATATATTATACTATATATATATAATATATGCGAACAGAAGACTGTTGTGCTTGGGTAGAAGTAGAATCAGTTAATTAGTGTTACTAGGGTTGTGAAGTGTTACATAAGTGATCAATTCTGAAATGGATAAGTTTGTAATAAGAAAACGTAAACTCGAGGAGAGCGAACTTGTACCACCTACTTTAAGTGAGAGTAATTTGAACATTATCATTCCTAGATCTTCAACATCAAAAGAATTTCTTTTAAAGAAAAGAACGTATTTAGAGAGTTATTTGTCTTACGAATTTTCATGGAACAACGATGCAGATAATCCACGTCCCCTGTGCTTAGTGTGTAGTGAAACGCTAAGCAATGAAGCCATAGTCCCCATCAAACTTAAGAAACATCTTGCTACGAAGCACCCAGTTGTATCCCAGAAACCCGGCTCATATTTTTCAAGGCTATTAGAAAATCAAAGAGAAAATTGGTAATAGAATGTTGAAGAGATTTACCACAAGTGACATTGTTCTCGAAGCTTCATTTAAAGTTGCCAAAATACGCGCCAAGAAATTGAAACCTCATACAACTGGAGAGCATATCATTATCCCGGCGTGCAAAATTATCGTTGACAACCATACTTTGCAAATGCGAGATCAAATTTTCAAAAGGTTCCTCTCTCCAAACATTAATGTAGCCGTAAGAATATTGAAATGTCATTAAATATAAATGAACGAGTCATAGATAAAATAAAAACTCACTATAAATTTTACAAATAGATGAAAGTACTGATATTACTGCCAAAAACAGGCTTCTTGGATCTGTAGATATTGACGGTAAAATATATCATGGAGCAGTTGTTTGTTTTGCAAAGTGGAAACAACTAGTACCGGCGCCGATAATCTCGCTTCCGTCTCTTCCTATCTCAATAACCATGGTCTTTCATGGAGCGACTGTCGTGGAATATGTACTGATGGTGCACCATCAATGACAGGAAATTATAAAGGATTTACTGCGCGAGCTTTAGAGGAAAATGAATCATTGATAATAACTCCCTGCTTTCTGCACAGAGAAGCACTAGTAGGGAAAAATTGTGATGAGCTGTTCGCTGAAGTTAGAAATCAGGTTGTAAAGATGATAAATTACATTAAATCGCGACCATTGAAGTGTAGACTTTTTGAAAAAATATGTTGTGAATGGATGCACCATATATCTCCATTATTATTACATACAGGAAGTATGATGGTTATTCTTGTGGTAGAGTACCTAAAACCGCGTATCTCACACTCAAAGAGGAACTTAAAAGTCTTTTGAGAAAGAGAAACATTATCATTTTCTAAGTTGCTGCAAAAATGATGATTGGTGTTTACAGCTGTCATATCTTGTCAGATATTTTAAGTAAACTAAATGAATTAAATACTTCATTGAGGGACGGCCAAGAAACAATAATTTCTTTCAACCAATAAAATGAAAGGTTTCATGAGAAGATAGCTTCTTGGAAGTCTGCAATTGAGAAAAGTGATTTTTCGAATTTTCCATCCCTTTTATAATTTTCGGAACGTAATGGCGAGGAAAAGCTAAAAGACCTCATTCTTGGTCATTTATCCAAACTGCAAGATGCAGTAGATAAGTACTTTCCTTCTCTTTCCGTTAAGAATCTTGAGTGGATTGTTTCCCCATTTCACATGGCAGATATTGATGAAGAACTAGATTTCACAGCTACTGAAAGAGACGAAATTAATGATCTCTGCGCTGATTCTTTACTGAAAATTAAACTTGAGAAGACTGACCTATCAGTGGCTTCTTTTTGGCTTAGCATACAAAAGGAGTATCCTAACCTAGTAGAAAAGCCACAAGTTTCCTTTTGCCATTTTCAACATCATACTTTTGTGAACAAGCTTTCTCTGCAATGGTCACAATAAAATGCAAAACAAGAAAAAGATTGTTAAATCTTGAGAAAAATATGCGTGTTGCATATCAAACATCAGACCTAACATACAATATTTGTGCCCCAAGCATCAAGCACAAATTTTCCATTAATATTATTAATCGATTCTAAACCGCAAACCCCAGCTTTCAAATTTTAACAGGTATGTTTTATAGATATTTTAAATTTAAAATCTATTATTATTATTATTATTATTATTATTATTATTATTATTATTATTATTATTATTATTTATTATTATTATTATTATTATTATTATTATTATTATTATTATTATTATTATTATTATTATTATTATTATTATTATTATTATTATTATTATTATTATTATTATTATTATTATTGTAACAAGTGTGCCTCAAAAATTCCAGAGCCTCAAATAGGGTGCCGTGAATTGCAAAAGGTTGGGAATCTCTGCTCTAGAACGTCATTTTCGGGTGTTTTTCTGTGTCTGTAGTCATTGTTTCGGCGTTTTTATTTTTTCCAAAACTAATTTTTTGACATTTTTTCGTATCAACTTCTACAATTTTTTTCGAAATGACTTCAAACTTGAAATATACATGGATGGGTATATTATACACACAAAATGCACATAGAAGTTTTTTGATTTTGGGAAAATTGTGCTCAGCATTGTCTAATTTCAAAACCTACTTTTATTTTTTTAATTGCTGAGCACAATTTTCCAAAAAATAAAAAAACTTCTACGTGCATTTTGTGCGTAATAGACCCATCTATGTATATTTCAAGTTTAAAGTAATTTCGAAAAAAAATGTAGAAGTTGATACGAAAAAATATCAAAAAAATTAGGTTTGGAAAAAATGAAAATGCCGAAACAATGACTACAGACACAAAAAAAAACAACCGTAAATGACTTTCTAGAGCAGTGGTCTCCAAAGTGGGGTACGCGTACCCCGGGGGGTACGCAGAGGGATACTTAGGGGTACGCCAAAGAAGTGGCCTCACGATCACTTGCGAATGTATGATCTTGTATCAAGTGAGTGCGATGTATGTATATACGGTAAATATATATATATATATATATATATATATATATATATATATATATATATCTCGAGAGCAAATATAATATATATATATATATATATATATATATATATATATATATATATATATACCGGTATATATATAGATTATATATATATATATATATATATATATATATATATATATAATATATATATATATATACTATATATATATATATATATATATATATATATATATATATATATATATATATATATATATATTTTTATATAAATATATATATATAATATATAATATATATATATATATATATATATATATATATATATTATATATATATATATATATATAATATATATGTATATTATATATATAATATATATATATGAAACTTAACACAGAGAATTTAAGTCATCACCCGTAAATATAATTTAAACTCTTTCATATTGGGAAATGTAGGGCTTGGGTTTGGTTTCATTTGGTTCATACCTAACTCGGGAGTGTTGCACAGGATTATAAATGTATAAACCGTATGTAACGACAATGTGTAGGGAATTAAATGGCATAATAAAGAAAACGAAAAAAATATGGATATGATGATTTTATTAATCAACAACAAT
>JABUQX010003139.1:10000-15000 GCA_015478945.1 Trachelipus rathkii
TATAATATATAGATATATATATATATATTTCTTTTTTTTTTACAGGTCAAACCGCACTTCAGCGGGCTGGGCCCTTCAAAGACGCGGCATCGCAGAAGATTAGAAAACTGAGAAAACCAACCCAATCCCACAGCTTAAACCCACGCAAACTTCTTCTCAGCGTAAAAGAGCTGCAAGACGTGGGAGCTACAAGAAAGGGTGAAGATTAAAATAACAGTTGGAAAAACAGAAGGAGGCAAGAGTTCCACAGAACAGAACGTAGCTGGAAAGAAAGAAGGCCACCACGACGGAACTAAGGTTTCTGGGGTTTATCGGAACGTTATCTCACTGCAAGCATTCATGCCGACGGCAACGTCACCCCCTTGTAGAAATACGAGGGCGACGACGAAGAGGGTGGTGTGGAATCGAGCCCAAGTCAGCTCCCCGAGCACTGCCACCGTCCTCTACCAGACTTAGATCGGCACACAAGTAGTGCACGTACAGATTCCGCCAGGAAAGAGGGAGTTCAAGGAATTTGAAAGACGAGAGACAGTTTATTAGTAAACTCTTAGCTTTAGACTCTAATGTCCTATCCAAAGAAGAGTAGGAGCCGGAGCCCCCCAATGTTGAGAACAGTACTCCATACAAGGGCGAAAAGAAGGCCCTTATATAACTGGAAGTAACACTTCGGAAAAAATAAATCGCCGATACCAAAGCAACTACTCCCAGCTTCTTTGAATCCACCTTTAAAAGCATACCATTGTAATACCTGATGGGGTTTCAAGCCACACATTGTTCGGTTACCTGTTGAGACCAAGAACTGTGTTACTGTTATTCACGGTGAGACCTTTATCCAGCTGCCGTTCGAAGAAAAATAGAAAAGCTTACGGAAAGGGTGTTTGAAGAGGGATATAAAGGAAAGTTAGAAATTTTTTAAAGAAGTTGAACTTTAAACAACGCTACTGGCGGTTGACCCACCGGGAAATCCATTCCAGAATCGGCAAGAAAAGAAATCAGAAAGCTAGGAAAACAAAATATATCTGGCCAGCACTAGGTGAAAATAATTCCTTCAAAAATTATTGAAATAAATATAAACAGAACAAGAATGGATAGAAAGAGTTAAGTCATACCGGCCCGTTAAGATAATGGGAACAGAAGAGACATACAGACTGAGTGAAGAATCGTTGATGAATAAAGTAGGTTATTAAAAGTGTGAGATATTTAAAACAGAACCTTGATAGGAACACCACAATTAACAGGAAAGGAGAAGGAAAAGACGCGTTCTACCATCACGGACAAGTGCTTGGTATGGAGGCAGATCGGAGAGGAAAACTAGAACATGAGAGTAAGGCAAAGAGAAGGAGGGGAAACACAAACGGAAAAGGGAAGCTCGAGGCGGAGAAACAAGAAGAAGAGTAGCGGACCGCGTGCCATACCCGGTCAAAACTGGATAGTCAGCGCCCACCACGCAAGATCCCCATTAGTCCCCTAAGGGCCAGAAACTAAGACCAATGTAAAATCAGATTAGATAAGGAAAGTATATGTCAAACCAGTTGACACTACGAACCCCGTCGAAAAGGCCATACAATGATTGATCTGAAAAGAAAGGAATGAACTCCAGATATCCAGGAATGAAAGTTAAAGAAAGAGTTTCAAAAAACTTTAGATTAGAAACAACATGAGAGTAATAAGGGCTAATAGATAGTTATGTAGCAAAAAGGATCAGAACGCACTATTTTTTTTCCGGGATCGGTTGAAACAAAAAGCCGCGTCTTTATCCAGCTACTGAGGAAAAATTTAATTAAAGTGTTAAGACATTTTTTAGAGAGTAGAGTTGACAAGGACAGGCGCCCAGTTCAAGAAAAGCACACTTCCCAACAAAACACTGGAAGAAGGAAGAGGAAAATGCCATCCGAGGGCACAGCCACATAGCCTTAGCCTTGACGTTTCATAAGCATCACAGAGTGATCCTCAAATGCACAATCTATCATGTGATCAACAGGTTAAGGGCGCAATGGGAAACCTAAATAAATAAATATATAATAATATATATAATATATATATATTATTTAAATATTTATAATATTAGATATATATATAGATATATATAAATATAATATTATATAAATATAGTATTATATATAAAATATATTATATATATTTATATATAAATATATTATATATATATAGATAATATATATCATAGTGGCAGGTAATTGTAGTGAGTGACCTATATATAATATTATTATAATATATATCTATATATATCATAAATATAAAATATAAAATATATATATATACATATAGAATATATATATATATATATATATATATATATATATATATTTAATATATATATAATAATTTACTATATATATTATCTATACTATATATAATATATAGTCAATATATATATATATATATATATATATATATATAAAAAATATATATATATATAATATAAATATATTAATATAATTAAAATAAATAATTTTTTAAAAGAGATCTTGGGTGGGCGGAAATATTTGTTGTATTTTCTTGAAGTATTTACTTTAAATAAATACGAAGTAGAATAGCATAATATTAACAATTATATTTATTTCCTTTTCCCGAATTCGTTTGATATATAAAATATCTAATATTTTGTTAATGTTAAAAACTCCGGAGAAAATTACATTTAATTTGGCGCTCAATTTTAATTTGAAAGATCATAGGAAAAATTACACAAAAAAAAAAAATTGGTTATAACTAATTATGTTTGGATATTTTGAAAACAAATTATATAACAAATAACCAATGAAAGAAATATATTTTTTTTTATTTTGGTTACATGTTACCCTCTATTATTTAGTGTAAATTTAAAGTTAAACCCGGTAGAAACCCCCGCGTTTTCACTGATTTTTGGCATTCCGAGGGTCGCTAAAAATGGCCGGGGTTGGCCGGGGCCCCGGTCGGTTCCTAGTCCTGTGTCAATTTAGTCTGGAAAAAATATCTTTGACAATTGGAGAAGGTGCTTGTTTGATTTATAAAATCTTTCCATTTTTGCAAGGAAGGGATGGTGCCCAGAGCGGAGACAGGACAGCATTACCCGAGTTTGATGATCCAAAGTTTGATACGTATGGGATATTTCTTGGGAACGTGTTTGATAGTAATGCTGTTTTTGAAGTTAATTGTGTGTAAATGTGCTTAGTAATGGGAGTATCTTGAGGTGAGGGGGTGATTTTCCTTCTAAATGTGTGTGTTAGTATGTTGTGTGTATGTTGGTGTGTGTGGTAGGTTATTTTTATGTTTGATGCAGGGGGTAATCTACTGAGGGTTATTAACCCTAAAATTGACAGCCTATCATGTCAAGATGGGCTTTTAAAGGGAGAATTTTTGTTTCAGTTTGTAGATGATGAAAGGGTGTTGAAGGAAGGTAGCCTGTTATTATCCTGAGAGCTTTATTTTTTTTGGTTTCTAATTTCTTAATATTATTAGATTGTGATATTGTGAGAGGGAAGGCAGGTGATGCAGAATTTATGAAGGAGCGGATGTATTGTCTGTATACTATTGTGTGAGTTTCTTTATGTTATCCAAAGTTTGCTCCTGTGAGTGTTTTCAATGCATTTAATTTATGTGTAGCTCATGAAATGGTATTGTTTTTAAGAATAAGAAAATTTATAGTCTAATCAAAGGTCAAATCTAGGATGTTGGGTTGTTTGTTGAGAGGGAGTCTATTGTTTGCTTGGAATATTGCTGGGTGGATGTTAGATTCTCTTCTGTCTGGGGTGAGTAAGGTAATAGTGGATTTTTAAGGTGATGTTCGCTTTTAGAGATTGTTCCAATTGGTTTATAAATTGTTTCATTTCTCTGCATGTTACATTTATAGAGAGATTTTAAGCTGTGATTGTAGATCATCAATCTATAACTATAACTTTTTATTTGAAGGGGACCCTGCTAGTTATGATGAGAAGAGTCTAATGAAGGTGATGCATAAAAAGGTTAAAGAGAGTAGGTGAAGGAATGGCTGCCTTGGGAACTTCATTAAATAATTTGTATGAGCAGAAAGAATGTCTTTGGATGACTCTAGCCATGTGAAGGGATTAGAAATTTGCTATTATTTTTTTTTGTCTT
The DNA here is from genome assembly GCA_015478945.1 of Trachelipus rathkii. Classification (NCBI taxonomy): domain Eukaryota; kingdom Metazoa; phylum Arthropoda; class Malacostraca; order Isopoda; family Trachelipodidae; genus Trachelipus; species Trachelipus rathkii. The sequence goes on from JABUQX010003139.1 coordinate 14,093, forward strand.
TGATACATATCTATTAAATAAGTCACAGGAGATTTTACTCTCCCTCAGCAGGATACGAACGCTGGACTCCTGCTGTCGAACTGAGTGAACAGCAGCGAGAGCTTTATCCACTAAGCCATCCACTTTCCAAAAGAGAAAGTTTCAAGCATAGCTTTCAATGTTTAAGACTTTGTCCATTAAAATGTGACGGGTGACTGTATCAAATGGTTAGGAAAGTTGTAGTAGAGTGCTTTTGTCGAAAACTATGTTGTGAGTCTGAAAGAGAGATAAAGGAAGAAATTCTGAGGAAGATTAATTTTTAAAATACTTTGGATATTGTTGAAAGTAATGATTTAAGTCTGAACGAAGCTGGATTATTGGGTGGTTTGGTTCGTTTTAATATTCGTTTTATATATGCATTCTTCCATAAAGGTGGTAGAGTGTTGTTGGTTTGCCATGCAACGTTAAATATTCATGGTAGAGTTGTGATAGGATTGGTTCCTAGATGTTTGAGGAGATTGTTGAATATATCGCCGGACTCTACATACAGCTTGTGAGTTTTTAAGATTTTTTTTTTAATAATGATGAATACTTTTAGAGAAGTGAATTGGGGGGGGGGGTCCTTTTGGCTGGTATTCAATCATTTAAGCAGTTTAATTATTTTTCTGTTAGTGATGTTTGTGGGTTTGTGACTAATTTTTGAAGTGTGACATAAGAATATTGCAATAGTTTTTTGGTCTGGGAATGTTGTTTTGTTTACGGATATAATTTGTATGAACGGGAGGAGTGATGTCTCTGGATGACTGTAGCTGTGCTAGAGGATAGGAAATTTAGCATTATTTTTTTTTTGTCTTTGGTTGCTATGTCTGTGTTTAAGATTTTCTCCATTAAAAGGTAATGGGGACTTTATCAAATGCCTTTGCAATGTC
>JABUQX010003139.1:27500-35000 GCA_015478945.1 Trachelipus rathkii
TTTATATATATATATATATATATATATATATATATTATATATATTATATATATATATATATATATATATATATATATTATATATATAATATTAAAAAATATATATATATATATATTTGAAGAGTTATATATAGAGTATGATATATATATATATATGTTATATATTATTGTTATATTATTTGGTCTAGCTTTTATATATATATATATATATATATATATATATATATAAAGTCGTTATTGGAATATATGAAACTTAAATATTAATTTCCTTGTTATTTAAAAAGGGAAATCTATTTTTGATTGCAAAATTATATTTTAAAATAACACAGGTATTATTACTTCAGTTACATTCAGCAAATCTGCTGTCACTGTATGAGAACTTCAAATAGTTCATTGTGTTAAGAGTGTGCAAGACTACAAATTTAAATAAAATTAAAATTGACTTCAAACCTGATAAATCATTAGAATATTGAATCAGACTGAATAAATATGAACTCTAACATATTCCTTAAAGCTTTCAAAAACTTTTACTTCTAAAATAATATCCTTATATAATTTAACCAAATCTATAAAATAAAACTAAAATAAAATATTTGAACTTAAATATTGTATCTTTCTCACTAACCTTTAAGTTACTTATATATATATATATATATATATATATATATATATATATATATATAAATATATATATACATTTTATATATATTTATATATATATATATATATATATATATATATATATATATATATATATATATATATATATATATATAGTTATATATATATATATATATATATATATATATATATATATATATATATATATATATATATAAAAATATATATATATATATATATATATATATATATATATATATATATATATATATATATATATATATATATATATATATATATATATATATATATATATATATATATATATATATATATATATATATATATATACGGGGTGTCTCAAAATAATGTACTAACACTTTGAAAGACTATACAAACTTTATTTATGGACATAGCGACAAGTTTAAAAGCTTAAATTACAGAACATTCATGTATTTAAAGAATCATGTTCGGGCAAATGTTCAAAATGATGACCGCCATTGTTCAGACACAGCTGATAATGCGAATCAATGGAGTCGCAAACGACACGAAACAGTTCATTTGAAATGTCGCGACATTGTCTTTTCGATTTCCAGTTTCAATGCATTTATCGTTCCGGTTTTTGAGCGATAAACTCGTCCCGAGGAACTCTATGTACGATTTCACCCTTCTTTGTCCAATCCATGTTTTGAAATGATGCATCGATGAGCTAATACATCGCGATGGTCGTTATCACTAAACATCTGTTAATGTGGACCGACCGACCTGAAGCAAGTGGTTAGGTACCCGTCCCCATCGACTGCTCCGTTAAAAAAGGTCCTATGATGCCCAATGCTGAAATTCCACACCACAGTTACCACTGGGTAGGTTTAAATGGTGTTTCAGCTTAACATGGGGATTTACAGACCCCAGTAGATAGCATAATTATGGCGTGATTAATCGAGCCATTTAATTTAAAAGTGGCCTCATCGCTCCAGACACTTGTGTGAAACCCGCATCTTCTGCACATTTAGCAGCAGGTACCATTCACAAAATTGAAGTCTCCGGTCCGGATCGTCTTCATTGAGAGCATGGAGTAGTCTTGGTATGTAGCATTTCCAGCGTAAACGGAAGATGCGATGGACGCTATTTTTTGAGATGTGTGTCTCCCGAGCCGTTTGTCGTAGAGATTTCTGTGGGGATCGGATGAGGGTTTCTTGTACCTGCTCTTCCTTTGCAGGGTTGGTGGATGTCCGTGGTCGTCCAGAACGTTTCTTGTTGACGTTGTGAACGGTTCCATCTACTTCAAATTTCTCTCTGATGCGGCAATGGTCCGGTGCGTTGGTGACCTCCACCTGCCTCTTTTTTTTTTTTTTGCACTTCCGTGGCGTTTCCGGTGGTCCAATAGCATTTAAGGACAAACTTTCTCTCTTCAAAGCTAAGTTGATCTCCTGCCATTCTGTTACAGTAGTTACACCTGAAAAAACAAAAAGCAGTCAATGTGTTAGTACATTTTTTTTTGAGACATCCTGTATATATATATATATATATATATATATATATATATATATATATATATATATATATATATATATATATATATATATATATATATATATATATATATATATATATATATATTAGTATTTACATGTGTTTCATTTTTCAAAATTTAAGATTCATTGCTTCAAGTTTAAAATTTTCTTACCCTGAGATTGTCCTTAATTGCTGAATATTTGTTGGCTACAATGTTCCAATCAGGTCTGTGTAAAATATCCTCGAAGGTCCTAAAAGGAAATACTGGTTTCAAAGTTGTAAGGAAGGACACAAGAACTGCTGAATATGATGTAATGATGACGAAAGCTGATGCAGACCAGATTAAAAGAATAATCTGGCATGAGTGTGAAGACGGGTTTCTACCTGGGTCTGGGAGTTAATATAATATTAACAATTAAAGCGTAGTAGTACAATTAATATCCATTTCAAAATTGAGACATTTATTTAATGTTTCTAATTTTGCAATATATTTTAACAACGTTTTTAAGTAGAAACTAATTTATATTTAAGGAGAAAGTAGCCTCGGAAAATTGTTGGACGTTATTTAAGACAAACTATTTCTCAAAATACTTTGATGAAGCGCACAAGAGCAATCTCGAAAAATTTATTCAACGTTACCCTATTTTACACAGCGATATTATTTTTTAAATCAATTTTTTTTAATATTTCTTGAGGTTCATTGGCATATTTTTAAAACCTATGTAAGTTTTGTAAAATTTTAAGCGTTTTTAATTAATTAATTAATTATATATTCGTCTTGCAGTAGCCAAGAACGATAAAGCCTAGCATGAATGGTTTTCCAGCTGAGAGTATTGTGTTATTTATCATGGTTCTGCTTTATTCCAACTCTCTTTCTAGTATACTTTCTTCAATATTGGTTATCTATCTTCCACTGTGTTGCCTATTCAAAAACTGTTGAATCTTCCTTAATTTTAAAAATCATCCAACCTAATAAAATTTATTTTGCTACAGAGGAAGATTAGGAGCAACATTATTATTTCTAACTGTAATTGGGGTAAAAACATATAGAGACATTATCCGTCTGAGGGTTTTAAGAATCATAGATATCGAACGAGTCCAAGCGTACCGGTCCTAATCCAAAGGTTGGATTATCTGACTTGTGATCTGTCTCACTGACTCTACCTTCTACTGACTTTCTCCAATCTCTTATTTTTTCAGCTAAACTCTTGTATAACTTTCATTGTACTGTCATTTTTAGAATGGGGACAATGAATGATCTTTCGAACTCTGATAACATTCCTTCTTATTTGGTAAATAATCTTGAGAGTTGTTTGAAAATTCATTCACTTTTTTCTCTCCTCGAAGATGTTTTCACTTCGTTAAAGTTATGTTACGAAAATTTAAACCATTATATTTATGCAATTATCGAGAGCATTGAGAACCAATTTATTCTCCTACCTTTTTTTTTTTTTTTTTTTTTTTTTTTTTTTTTTTTTTTTTTATTGTTTTCACCACCACTCACGGGCAGAGCCCTATTCAAGGAGGGGATGTTGCACACATCAGTTATTCATCAACTTACGCAAACTACGCAGATGAGCACAGACGCAGGCTTTAAAGTGAGAGAAATTAAATTCAGCAGGAAACACAGAAGATGGAAGAGAATTCCACAAAACTGAGGTGGCAGCAAAGAAGGAAGCACCACAGCGGACAAGCCTGGAATTACCAATATCAACACAATTCTCTATTGCACCCCCTGTGCTACGAGGGCGTCGTAAAGGTGGTGGTACGCGAGTGATAAGTTCCCTCGAGCATGCCGCTGTGGTACCTATAGAAAAGAGATAAAGCACCAACATCGCGCAGCAAAGGTAGAGGATCAAGTGAACTGGAAAGTGTAGAACAGTTTATAAGCCTTTTGGTCTTTGATCGACCCTATCCAAAAAGCCAGGTGAACCACAGCCCCCCCCAGATATGAGAGCAGTACCTCATACGATGAGGTCCCTGTATAGCTGGAGCAACTGAGAAGAGGAAAAAGTCTTGCAGAATAAACAGAACTCCCAGTTTCTGGAGGCCGCCCTAGCAACCATTGGGAATATGAGGTTTCCAAGACATTTTTTTTGTTTATGTTGAGGCCGTTTATTTGGTCAACAGGAGAGACGAGAACCGTCGAAAGAAATAGGAAAGTTAGAAGGTGTCTTAGAGAGAGGGAGATTTGCAGAAGTTGGGTTTCTAAGGAATTGAATTTCACAAGGTTGAGACGTCTAAACCCGAAATTCCATCCAGGTCAGCGAGAATAGAATCGGAAAGATTATGACGAGGCAATTCTAGAAGTAAAAAGGGAGCAGAATTGAATGAGTTGGTAAATGAAGGGTCAAGCCTATCGGCATACGAGTGATATGAGTTAGATGTAGGTGAGAAGATCATAAGACAAAACCGTGAGGAACACCACTATTGACAGAAAAAGAAGAAGAAGTCGCCCCATCAACAACAGCCGATATTGAGCGATTTGAAAGAAAACTAGACATAAGTAATCAAAGAGAAGGAGGAAATCCAAAGGAGGGAGTTTGGAGAGCAGTGACGCGTGCCATACCGGTCAAATGCCTTGATGTCGGGCGCCACCACGCAAGTCTCCCCTGTAGGTCCTGAGGGCGGAAAACCATAAATCAGTTAGATAGGAAAGTATATCGCCAGTAGACTCGTCTGGAGCGCCGAAAGCCGTACTGGCGATCGGAAAGAAGTGAAATGAGACTCCAGATGGTCCAAAAACAGAGAGAGTTGAGAAGGGTTTTGAAGATCTTAGATAGAATACAAGTGAGAGCTATAGGGCGATAGTTAGAAGGATCAGAGGGGCTTCCTTTTTTCGGAACAGGTTGGACATGTGCGAGCTTCCAACACTGAGGGAAAGTATTAGTATTGAGACATAGAGAAAATAGTTGGAACGAGGGGAGGGGTAAGCACGGCAGCACACTCCTCGCTGGGGAGAATGCCATCTGGCTGCCCACCTCTAACGTTTCACATAGATTTCCCAGGAGCCCATGCACCCGATCAAACACAAATGTAATCACAGGCAATGGCATAGGACACTGAGAGAAGAAGGAGGAGGGGGAGGAATGCTGCACTGTCTAGGGTTGAGAGTTAGAGGAAAATAGGAGGCCGAAGAGATTTACCTTTTGCAGTTGGAGAATTACAACAGAACCATCAGATCGAATAAGAGGAGGAAAGACAGATTTACAGAAGTTGTTAGAGATATTTTTGGCAAGAGGCCAGAAAGATTTATCAGTAGGAGAATCAAGGAGGTTAGCGCACTTTCCATTAAAAATTCTGAAAAATGTCTGGATTTGTCTTAGCTATTTTATCATAATATACATACATAATCAAAAAAGTTCCTATTCCTGGCATGATTTTTGCAAGTCCATAATTTAATATTTACTATACAGTGGCTAAAACAAGCAAAACCAATTAACGTTTATTTAATTTTTAAAAGCAAAATATTTAAGCAGGTAACAATTCTTTAACACTATTTTTACCATTATCATCTTTATATATATATATATATATATATATATATATATATATATATATATATATATATATATATATATATATATATATATATATAGTATATATATATATATATATATATATATATATATATATATATATATATATATATATATATATATATATACATTTTTTTCTGTTTGCTTGATTACGTTTTGATACTGAACATTTATTTAAAATGTTCCCTAACAATAAACAAGAATTAAATAATAAAAAAAATTCTATTTGTTAGTGTTTTACCTCGTTGTAATAGAAGAACAAAAGTATTCCACATTGCATTAGTTAGTGAAAGTGGGACAATACCGTCTGGATTGTAAAAATATGAATTTCCAACCTTGACCAAAATCCAAAGCAGTAAACCTATTATTAGTATAAATTATTATTACAAATTATCATTAAATTAATTATAAATTATCATTATAAGAACAGTGAAAACTTGAATTATGACTAATTTATTGAATTCAAGCATTTATCTAATGTGAACAGTGTTGGTGGAATGATTAGCTTGCAAGTATATAAGTCATCCAAAATTCATTAAAAAAATTTTTTTGAATCATATATTGTTTTATTGTTTTTTTCTGTGTTAGCAAATTGGCACATTGACACATAATTTACAACTAATTGTGAATGTTAAACGTAAGTTCGCAACGACAATGGAATCGAGAATTTCGAATTTTCTACCCTACGACATTGACCCCCATACCAATATCTTTTTATTATGCTTTCAAACTTGTACCCTACCATGATTTCTGCCTATAAACTTCTTTCTCTTTTTCCTTTCTGCTGGAAATGTGGGTTCATTCAGAGAGTGCATAAAATGAGAGATCCTTCCCAAGCTTCAATCTATCAACCTTATTGCTCAATTTCTGCACTTTACTAAATTTTTCAACTTATCCTAAACAGGAAATTAAACATATTAAATATTTTAATCTTATCTCAGATCGCCAGTATGGTTTCAGAAAGGAATGTTCTTCTTATTTATTCTTCTTATCATTCTCTCTAACACTTACTCTTCTGCAAATTGGTATTTCTGATTTTTATTGTTGTGGTTCTTAAACTTTTAAATCTTTTGATAGAGTAAGGCATTGGTTTGTCTTTAAAATTTTCATTTTTATCTACCATACTTTTTGATATCCATTCTATTTATACTATATAGCAATTTTTGAAGATGATCGTAGTTTATTTACATTTGAATTCTATCAAAAATAGTGCACCTCAGAGTTCTGTTCAACTCAACTATTCTTCAACTTCTTACTGAGGACATTCCTTCTGTCACTTATTCGTCTACCCAAATAATGTCATTATTTCACTTTTCATTATTTTCTCTCTTTAGAGTAGCGTCCACCTCAGTCTCAACTAGCGGATGCTAAGTAAGTATTGATCAAATTTTGATGCCTCAAAAGTTAATTACCTAATCTATCTACTTGAAATATTCTTTCACGCAACAACAACTTCGAAAATATTCTCAAATCTTGCTCTGATCTTAACATTCTTGATATTTCTTCTCCTCGTGTTGTCTTTTTTGGATGGATCACTTTGTTATTCTAAGTAACACTTTCAAGAGATTAAGCTTTATGAAGCATCTTCAAAAATGCCTCAAACCAATTGTTTGGTCTGTATAGGGGTGAAGATCTTACTTGTGTGAAATTGGCACCATATGTCATCACATGTATAAATAATGGTTCAACTCGCACAACCATTTTGCCCAATTGGTTTGCTCTCGAAATACCCAAATATCCTAATTTTGATCAAAATTAAGAAGTAAAGTTTAGGAGAGGAAATGTGATGTTATCTACGCTGAAATTAGTATAAAGGTGACGAATGT
>JABUQX010003139.1:37500-52500 GCA_015478945.1 Trachelipus rathkii
TAATTATATATATATCATATATATATATATATATACTATATTTCTTACATTTCTTTAATTAAATCACACTGTTCTTTGAGAAAATAAGGCATCTTTAATAATTGAAGTTTATGAATAAAACAAGAACAACTTTGTGTATACTGCTAATAAGTTTTCAAGTTTCATGTTATAATGTCCATCTCGAAGGATCCAATGGATTATGTTAGGAGGAATTTTCCAATTTTCATTGTAATTTCAAAACTCAGTGATTTTAATTCCAGAATGAGAACCTAGGAAATACTTTCAATGGGTAAACCGTCATTTTTTCAAACTCGCTGGTAAGGCCAGAGGGCAGTTAAAGAAATAAATGAGTCGTTTGAATTATTTAGCTCTCTATATATCTGTTATAGTAAATTATATCTGATCAGCCTTAGATAGCTTCTCGAATACTCGCTGATCTCAAATTTCTGTATGAAGTTGGTAACATTTCTCTACAAAATATTTTTCTACTAGGAATAAGATATTTTGGTTGAAGATGGGCAATAAGTTCTATGAACCTTCTCTTTTGTGACTGTAAATGGCGGTACTACATTGCTAAAATTCATGTATTTTCTGTAATTTGCGTGGTCTTGATATGCAAATTCGTTTTTTGGTGAGAAATTCTAAAACTCACTTATTTTACGGCTCTGGATCTATTGCTCTTTTGTGGTTTTTTCCCTTGTTCTAAAAATACAAGACTCCCTTTTACTATTAAATTTTTGGAACTTCCAGATATTCTCTCTTCATGATGATTTTCCATATGTTATGAAGTGGCGTTGTACAATTTAATATTTTGTACTGAAAGTTATATAAATATTTTTTTTACATTTCTTTATATAGTTAAAGGAAAGTTCCCAAGAAATTCCGGTCCGGCCAGAATTCCGGCCGGAATTTTTTTTTGTGATTCCGGCTAATTCCGGTTTCCGGCAGGAACTGAAAATTTCAGTTTCGGGTAGCACCCTAATATATATATATCTTATATATATATATATATAATATATATATATATATATATATATATATATATATATATATATATATTATATATATATATATTATATATATATATAAATATTAATTATATATTATATATATATACTTATATTATATATATATATTATATATATATATAATTAATATATATATATATATATATATATATATATATATATATATATATATATATATATATATAATATTAATAATATATATATATTATATATATATATATATATATATATATATATATTATATATATATATTTATAATATATATATATATATATTATATATATATATATAATATATATATATATATATAGTGATTCAACGCAGATGTCATTTTTTTCGCATCTGCGGATCGTGGATGGCGATGTTTGATTTAATACCCGATGCGGATCTGCGGGATGCGGATGCGAATGTTTTTGATATATATATACTATATATATATAATTATATATATAATATATATATATATATATAATTAAATAATATAAAAATTTTTAAAATATATAATTTTAAAATTATATATATATATATATAAATTTCGAGTTTTAGCCCAATTCTATTAATAATAATTGTGTTTACCATATATCCCAGACGAATCAAATGCAACACCCCACATGATTACCCAACCTCCGACCTTAATGAAGAGATTTTACAATGGGTTATATACTTTTTGCACTAGTATTTCGAATTTAATATAGGAAGGCTTGGGCTTGAGAACATCAATTTTTCTGCTGAGAGTCTATTTTTTTTTTCATCATATATTAGCACCGCATCGCTAATACTCTCGAACTTGGGAACATAAGGTTGGACAGGCGGCCAATTTCCTTTCAAGTTTACTCAAGCGTGGGTAAACATTTTTGCTTAACTTTCCACCACTGATTGAATCATCATTTGAATCTAATCTTTTTCTTGGTGATATAGTTTTCAATCATTTGCACTACATCTTTTGGTAATGCGTGTGTTTCTTCATCACTACTGGACTGTATAATTTCTTTCAGTGAATCTGCTATTGAGTTCCTTGTAGAAGGTGTTGGTTCTGCAGATTTCGTTTTTTTCCTTTTAATGGGTGGCGAATTAGTAAACTGTTCGGATTGAAATTTTCCAACTGCAACACAAAGTAACGATTTAACATGTTCTAATATTGTTACAAAAAAACTTGCCTTTATAACGGGGATCTAAGTAAGTTGCAAATAGTATGAAGGTCATTAATTTCCACAGAACCAAAGAGTTTTTCTAGCTCTAGTTTAAGTGCATCTTTCATTCTTTTTAAACCGCCATCATTTTCATTTGAAGATGGTTCAAAATGCTTTCTTAGCTTTGAGATTAATGGTTTACATCGGAGACAAAAGTTGCGGAGGCACTGATTTTTTTGGTAGTTTCTTCAAATTGTTTCAATAGCTTAATGCAGTGTGATACGATGTCATTTTCCAAATTAATAAGATTGTTAACTTTGGAATACGAAGTGGCGTACGAAGCAAGAGGTTCTTTTGAGCAATACTTCTTTCCATTCCAGCGAGTTGGATATTCCAGCGAGTTTGAATGTCTTTGATAACATTAAGATTTGGAATATCAAGCCTTTTCGCAATTGCCTTCACTCATTTTCATTTTCTTTTTCAGATTCATCTTAAGTTATAATATAAAATTCTTTATCAAATCTCGACAATAAACATCCGTGCAACATCCGCAGGGCAAAGCGCGGATGCGGATCCGGATCTTTAATAATGTGCGGATGCTCCGCGGATGCGGATGTGGATGTGGATGAGGATGTTACCTGCATCACTATATATATATATATATATTATATATATATATATATATATATATATATATATATATATATATATATATATATATATATATATATATATATATATTTATATTATATATATATATATAAATAAATATTTTATTTATTTATATATATATATAATATATATATATATATATATATAATTATATATATTATATATATATATATATATATATATATATATATATAATGATGAGTCACAGGAGATTTTACTCTCCATCAGCGGGATTCGAACATTGACCTCCGCGTCGCAGAGTTATCAATAGCCGGATGCTCTAACCACTAGGCCATCCACGTCCCCAAAAAAGAACGCTTCAAACGTAGTTTTTAAAGCACCCGGTTTTCTCATCCCATAAATGATATATAATGATTTTGATACCGTTGGATAAAGACGTGATAAAAATAGAAGATTCAGAAAGAAAACAGTTGGGAATTATTGCGAAAGTGAAGAAAAAATAGAATTTTGAAAAATAGAGCTCTCTTCAAAAGATCCAGGCTTTTAATGAATTGAAAATTTTTTCACAAAATGTGAAAATTAATTATTTTATGATTTTAAAATTTAATTTTGAAATAAATAGTGAATTGATTGATAAATAAATAAATTGTGAAGTGGGCATAATTAACAGTATATGTGCTTTTTGGACTCTTGGAATTTGATGAGGTTTCTTGCTTTGTTTTACTTGAAGAAGACCTTTCAAGGATCTCAAGAATTTCTGGTACAACTTAGTAAATGAAGTAATTCTAATTTCATTTTAAGCACAAGTGTTGAGTAAAACCATTAGCAGGAAAGAATAAATTTTCTGAGGTACCTAACTTTGTCTTTACTTGGAAAAGATCACCAAAGATCAAGAAAGAATAAAGTAAAAAATTTAAAGCAAAGGAACTCTACAAGAGTATCTTCAAGAAGAAGGAGAATACATCAAGGTTCTTTTTGATTCTACTGTAGGAATAGTTTACATAGGATATTATCTCAGAAGGAAGATTATTCAGGGATCTTATAAATCGGTAATATCGAACTCTGAGAAGAGGAGTGTCTTCAACAGTAGGAAGAGATTACAGCAAGTAGTTATAAATTTCAACGATAACATAGGATTTTAAATTTAATTTTTTATAGATATATTGTGATTTAATTTTAGAATATAGTTTTTCAGGGTACTTTTTTTAGGGTGTGGTTGTTTGAGCGGGGTTTGGAGCTTGAGGTATTGGGAAGTGCCTCAGGTTGTGGGATCCCGGCAAGCGTGCAGCCAAATCAAGTGAGGGAATAGTAGAAAGCAGAGTGGTGAATAAGAGGGTCAGGATAGTAGAGTGTAAGGGGGAGTAAAGAGATAAGATGGGTAAAAGAGATTAGATTAGAGTGGGTTGTTTGAATGTGAGAGGGATAAATGAGGATCTGAAAAGGGAAGAAGTGGGGTTAATGTTCGAGGAAAAAGGATTGGATGTGCTAGGGTTGACAGAAACTAAGCTGAAAGGATAGAAGGAGATGGACTTTGGAAAATTTAAGGGTATGATTTCGGGGGTGAACGAGAGAGTGAGGGCGAGGGAAGGGGTAGGAATAGTTATGAGGAAAGAGGTGTGGGATAAGGTAAAATTATGCAAATAGGTGAGTTCGAGAATAATGTGGGTTAAAGTGAAATTTGGGGGGGAAATGTGGGTTTTTATATGCGCGTATGCACCAGTAAATGGAGCGAGGGAGGAGGAGAGAGAAAGATTTTGGAGTGAGTTGAATGAATGTTGGGAAAGTTTCGGGATAAATGATAAAATTTGTTTATTAGGAGATTTGAATGCAGGAGTGGGAAGAGAGGAGATGGGGAGAATTATAGGCCCATTTGGGCTAGGGGAAAGGAATGATAATGGAGAGAGTCTGTTAGAGTTGTGTGTTGATAGAAGAATGATAATTGGGAATACTTGGTTCAAGAAAAGTGAAAATCATAAGTATACATGGAAGAGTGAGATAACGGGGGGGAGGGCGATATTGGATTATGTGTGTATAAATAGAAAGGATAGAGGCAGATTACTAGATGTAAATGTATTCAGAGGGGCAGGTAGGGGGTTATCTGATCACTATTTGGTGGTTGCTAGGTTAAGGGTGGGGGGAGAGGTAACGGTTAGAGAAAGAGAAAAAAAGAGGAGAATAGAAGTCATAAAGGTGGAAAAATTAGATGAGACAATGTGTAAGAGGGAGTTTAGGAGGGGAATGGAAGATAGGTGGAGGGACGTGAGTGGGACGGAAATTAGGGAAGTGGAAGAGGAGTGGAAGAGATTTAAAGAGACAATTTGTGAAGAGGCCAGAAGGATATGTGGAGTAAAAAAGGTGGGAGCAAGTAGAAGGAAGGGAAGTGAATGGTGGAGTGAGGAGGTGAAAGAGTTGGTGAAAAAGAAAAAAGAGGTCTATGTGAAATGGTTGGGGAATAGGAGAAGGGAAAGTTGGGAGGAATATAGAAAGATTAGAGTGGAAGCAAAGAGGGCGGTGGAGAGGGCGAAGAGAAATGCAAATAATGAATGGTGTAGAAAAGTGACAGAAAATTTTGAAACAGGGAGCAAGTTATTCTGGAAAGAAGTAAATAAAAAAAGGAAGAAGATGGAGGGGTTAGGAGAGAGGGTTAAGGGAGGGGAAGGGGAATGGATAGGAGGGGAGGATAGGGTGAGGAAAAGATGGGGGGAATATTTTAGAGGATTATTGAATGAAATGGGTGGGAGAGATGAGGAGGATTTACAAGAGGTGGGGATGGGGGGGGAAGTGGGGAGGGAAGGGGATATGGAAATACAAATGGAAGAAATTATTAGGGCGCTAACTAAAGGAAAAAAAGGAAAGTCCACAGGTCTAGATGGTGTGAGTATGGAAATGTTACAGATGGGAGGCAGAGGGGTGGAGGAATGGCTGTATAGGTTATATAATTTATGTTGGAGGAGGGGAGAGGTTCCACAGGATTGGGAGGATGGTTGTTTGGTTCCCCTGTATAAAGGGAAAGGGGATAGGATGGAGTGTGGTAATTATAGAGGTATTTGTCTTTTGAGTGTAGTAGGGAAGGTGTATGGGAGAATACTAATTGAGAGGGTGAGAGATTTAACGGAAGAGAGAATGGGGGAAGAACAAGGAGGATTTAGGGTGGGAAGGGGGTGTGTGGATCAAGTATTCACAATGAAGATGCTTGTGGAGAAAGGTATAGAAAAGAAAGGGAAAATGTATGGGTGTTTTTTAGATCTGGAGAAAGCATATGATAGAGTGAAGAGGGGGGAATTATGGAGGGTGCTGGAAGATATGGAATAGGGGTAAATTAGTAAAGGTATTAGGGCTTTTATAGGAAATAGTAGAATTGTGTGAGAGTAGTTTAGGAGGGGAGAAGGTGAGATGTTTGAGTGAGAGAGGGTTTGAGACGGGATGTGTAACTGTCACCTGGCTTTTTCAATTTATTTATGGAGGGTGTCTGTAGAGGAATGAATGAGGGAAGGGGAGAGGGGTGGGATGGAGGGAGAGGGGGGAAGAAGGGGAGTGAAAATGAGAATGTTTGCGTATATGATACTGCCTTAGTGGCGAAGAATTCAGAGGGTGTAGTATTTGGTGAAGGAGTTTGAGAGAGTGTGTGGGGACAAAAGGGTCTTAAGATAAAATCCAGGTAAGAGTAAAGTGTTAGTGTTTGAGGAGGAGAGGAACATTTGATGAGGGGATTGGGGTTAGGATTAGAGTAGGAAGGTGTAAGTTTTAGAAGCAGTAAGGTTTTTAGATATTTAGGGATGGGTTTGGGTAAGGAAGGAGGAGGGATGAAGAAAGAGATAGATCACAGAGTAGGAGAGGGAACGAGAGATTGAGTGGTCGAGGGAATTTATGGAAGAGGGGGGATTTTCACTTAAAACTTTAAGAATAAGTATGTTGAAAATTTGTGTTCGCAGCGGTATATATGGGTGTGGAAACTGGGGGTAAATGCTAAGGTCAAGAAGAAGTTTGGAAGTGGTTTGAGATGAAAGGGTTGAAGCGGTGTGTGGGGTTAGTAAAGAGAGAGGTTAGGAATAAGGGTGATAAAGAGAGAGAGATGTGATTGGAAGAATGGTTTGGTGAGGAGAGCGGAGAAGGGAATGTTAAGATGGTTTTGACACCTGGAGAGAATGGAGGAACAGAGGGTGGTTAGGAGAGTTTGGGAGGCGGAGGGGATAGGAAGGAGAGGTAGGGGGAGACCAAGAAGAAGATGGATGGATGGAATAAAGGAAATGCTGAAAGAGAGAGGGATGAGGGTGGAGGAAGGTAAGGCGTTTGGCGAAGAGATAGAAAGGAATCGGAGAGGTGGGTGGGGGCGAAGTGAAGGAATATGATTAGGGAAGCTGCAACGTACACTACGCGCTTAAGCGGGAATAAGTGTTTTGTATATAATAATAATATATAATATTATATATATATTATATATATATATATATATATATTATATATATTATATTATATTATTATAATATATATATATATATATATATAATATATATATTTAATATATAATAATAATAATAATAATAATAATAATAATAATAATAATAATAATAATAATAATAATAATAATAATAATAATAATAATAATAATAATAATAATAATAATAATAATAATAATAATAATAATAATAATAATAATAATATAAAATACCTGTTGCTACAACGGAGCAAAATATCGCAAACCAAACACTTTTTGTGAAAGGCTGGAAATAAAGCTCGTCTGAAGGCTTTGCCATTGGTCGCCTAATATAAAGCCTTATTCTGCCAATATAAGATAATAATAAATAGAATATATATTATTAATATAAAATTTACTATTACTATATTATTTTGAGAATGATGCTGTGAAATAATTCTTATCAAAAAAAGAAAATATGATTTGTATATTCACAAAAAGTAACAAATTTAAGAAAATTATTTTATCATTAGAATATTACTGTTTAGTATATTTGATTGTTTTTAACTGTTATTTTTAATGTATACGAAAAAATATTTACATTATTTACCCAAATCTTTGAACCGGTAAGCCATAATCGATTTTGAAGTGTCTTTCCAGATTAATAATAAACGCTTCAGCAACGATGTCTTGTTCTTTCGTCACAATCATTTCAAACATTTTAAGCCAAGACTTTTCTATCTTTGTAGCGAGCCTTTGGTAATGTGGAAGAAATGTTATGTTAAATAATTTATTTGTAAAAGAAGAAGAAGAAGAAGAAGAATAAGAAGAAGAAGAAGAAGAAGAAGAAGAAGAAGAAGAAGAAGAAGAAGAAGAAGAATGCTAAAAATAAAAACTACTTATATATATACATATATATATATTGTTAACTTTGCTAAGTTATAAATAATACCAAACTCAACAAAATTGAACATATACTTCTTGGAAATAATATTTAAAATAAAACTGATTAACACTAATAAAGAAATATAAAAGTGTCTTACCTTATAAATAATTACGGCAACTTTAATATGCTTAGGACCTACCAATTTATTACCCAAAACAGTTCCTGGCCAGGCTCTACCTCGAAATAATAAATTATAATTACAGAGATCCTTTGCATTGAATCATAAGATAGGAGCAATTAATGATGGTAGTTTCAAAAATTAATTTGACTTTCAGAACGACATTGCACTGTTCTATATTTTTAACTTAAGGAATTTCAATTAGAGAAAAGTATTACATAAATATTTCCCAACATAAACTAGGTTGGGATTATAGTCTAATTTAAGTAGAACTTGCACTGTTATATGCTTAACAATTTAAAAGTTGCATATAAACAAAAACAACTTTTTCCGAACGATGGTCACAAGTACTTACTTATCCTTGTTTTTTATAATAATAATATGATCAAGGAGGTTGCGCGATACATATGCGCCTTGCTCAATTGGTTAAATATTACAGGGAAACAATTGAATAACGTTTCTACTAAAATTTAAGTATAATTATTTTAAAAATAATAAAGTTAATAAATAAATTAATATTTTAACAATAAATATGAAGTTTTTAATTATAATTTTAACAATCTCCCCAGAGAGAGATTGTAGCCTTGGGCTACAATGACTATTTTAATGAGTCTAGTTTGGACTTAATGAGCTTGTCACACTTTAGGGCTGCTTGACGTTTAGGTCTACCAACTACTGCCTCCGAGTCATCAGCTGCTTTATCACCATTATTTGATTTATCTTTATCATTAGAGACTTTATCTATTATTAAGGACAATTCTAATGGATACAAATTACTTATTGAATGGTATAATATTTGTCCATTACTTTGTTTAACTTTAACAGTTCTTATTTTGTTGTCATAACCAATTACAACCTCCATAACTCTACCCATCATCCAGAAGGGACGAGGCTTTAAGATGGATTTTATTAGCACTATATCATTTACTTTGATTTTATTTTCCCAAGAGATTTGATATATATCAGTCATAGCTTCCCTTAGATCTAATAGGTAAGCTTCATACCATAGTTGTTTAAACTGATTAAATAATTGCTCTTGAGTATCAAGAGTGCTTTCTAAAGAACCCCTGTCAGGTTCCTTCCAGACTTCGTCATTTGCATCCTTTAAAATAAGAGAAGTATTACAATTCAAACGAATGAATGAGTTAGGAGTTATGGTTTCAAGATCACTAGCTTCTGATCTATATGTGAGAGGCCTGCTGTTAATAGCATTTTTTATAAAAGACAAAGTTGTTAAAAGTTCGAAATAATTTAACCTCTTCCTACCAATAACTTTATACATACAAACTTTCAAAGTCCGTATTTGACGCTCATAAAAAGACCCCCACCAAGCTGAATAATTGGGAATACGAATATGCTTAATATTGTTAATTTTGAGTTCATCCCTGAATTCATTGGACCCCAGAGCCCTAGACAAGATGTCTGCCCCTTCACGAATGTTCTAGCGTTATCAGAGTAAAGGAAATCTGGGATGGTATATAGGTTACAAAACCTTTGAAAAGCTAGTAAAAAATTTGTCACACCCATGTCAGGGACTAGTTCTAAATGAATTGATCTTACATTAAGACATGTGAATAATAGGATAAACATCTTGTCCAGTTTACCTGTAGTCTCATTAGTCACAAATATATGACCAGTAAAGTCAATGCCTGTGAATTTAAAAGGCATTACTAAATTCATATGATGTTTAGGGATGTCAGTGCACTTAGGATATTTAAAAGCACGCACATTGATTTTTTTGCATAACATACACTGATTTAAGACCTTTTTTATTGCTATGCGAGCTTTGGGAATCCAGAAACCTTGGTTTCTAATATAATTTAATGTACTATCTAATCCCAAATGCTGCATTTTTTTATGAGCCTTCAAAATTAATAAGGTGGTGAAGTGGTGGTATCTTGACAAAAGGATAGGATTTTTGATATCATAATTAAAGTATGTACATTTAGATATTCTACCCTTTGATCTTAAAATGTCATCACCATCCAAAAATAAATTTAAGTTATTAACTAGGTTAGGTATTGCACCCTTTTGATCCGATTTTAAAAATGCAATCTCTTTAGTATATGAAGAGTTTTGTACTTTTTTGATCCAATATTTAAGAGCTTTTTTGCAAGGGTCTTCCTTAGTAATTTTGCTTAGAAACATAAACAAATAACTAGTTATATTTATTACTTTTTCAAATTTACTAAATTTATTTATTTCCAATATTTCATCAATATTATTATGTTTATTATTAATTACATTAGTATTAAAATTTAATGTAGCAAAATTACTAAATTCTGGAGAAAGTGAAAGCATTGGAAATTTTGGCCACCTCTCCAGATCCTTACAAAGCCACTCTGGACCATGTTTCCACATATTTAAATTTTTCGCAAATTGTTTAAAAGTTAAACCCCTGGTCAAAAGGTCTGCTGGGTTTTGAGCAGTTTGCACATAGTTAAAAATAATTTTTAGTTTATATTTACTTCTGATGTCATCACACAAAGTGATAACATCTTTTAACCTGTTATTAACATACTTAGCCTTGACCTTGGTTTCACCTGTCAAAAGCCAATTAAGAACTACTTGTGAGTCCACACCTATATTTACATATTCAAAAATGATGTTAAAATAAGAGTCTAAAATAGTGGATATGCATTTTAAAGCTAAAAGGACTCCTAATAGTTCTAAGGTTGGAATACTATAGGTCTTTTTAACAGGTGTTACTTTGGCCTTGGCAAACAAAAGGTTATTTTTTCCTTCACTTGAACCATATGCAACAAACCCATAACATTTAGCAGAACTGTCACAAAATATATTCAGACCATAGGATTCACTTTCATTCACAACTTGACGTGGAAACTCAATCTTACTCAATTCATTTAAATCCTCCTTCAGTTTACCCCATTCAGTCAACATTTCCCCAGGTAATTTTTCATCCCATTCTTTTTTAGCTTCCCAAACACTTCTCATTAACAACTTCCCTCTTACGGTAATAGGTATTGTAAGTCCTAAAGGATCAAACAACTTGGAAGTTTCAGAAAGTATCTGTCGCTTTGTACTACACGAGCTCCTATAACTTACTGACGACACATGCAAGGAATCTTTCTTTAAATTACATTTATACCCAAGCACCTTTTCATACTCATTTTCATGCTCCACATACCTACCATCCATTCTCATACTCTCACACAACTGCTCACAATTACTATTCCAAGAGCGAAGTTCAAACCCACCCTGGTTCATTCTTTCAAAAGTAAGATGGTACAACTTTTCCAATTCTTTGCAATTATTGCCTGTAAAAATCAGGTTGTCTACAAAAAAATTAGAAGACAAGATATCCCTACACTTATCATCAGGGAACTTTTCTACATGATGTTTCATTATATAATGGAGAATGAAAGGGGACGCTGTATAACCGAACAGTAAAGTTTTAAACCTGAAAGAGATTAATTCATCATTCTGATACCATAAAAAACAGAATTTGTTTTTGTCATATTCGTCTCTTAATTTGATAGACAAAAAGGCTTGTTTAATGTCACTAAGGACAACATAATTATTAGTTCTAAATACCAAAAGTAATTTTAAAAGGGAGTTCATTAAATCTAAACCAGCATAAGAAGCCTGATTCAAGGAAGGGCTGTCTTTAGATATTTTAAAAGAGCAATTAAAGACAGGTCTTATCTTAGTTGTGATCTGCTCCTCACTTCTTATTATAGGTCTGTGAGGTATAAATATATAATCACATCTCTTAAATTTAGGAATATTTACAATTTCAATTATATTATCTTGCAAATATTGAGAAAAAATATTATTATAACTTTCTACAAGTCCTTTTTGCTTAAGAGAAGAATAGACTCTATTCAATACTCTCAAAGAAATATCAAAATTTGAAGCAACATTTTTAATTTTTTCTTCTATCCAAGGAAGTTTGACATAATAATTGCCATCCTGGAAAGAAATATCATTTCTAAATTTTTTAATCATGATCTCATCATAAGAGGCTAGATCATTATCCTCTTTAGTAGGAATACCAACACTCTCCATGGACAACAAATATTCAAGTCCATGTTCTACTTCAGAATCATCATAAATATTATCAAAAGGGTGAAAATAACTTTTAATAGGATTTAAAATCAAATTTACAATGGTTTCATTTACTAAAGCAGACTCCTCCTCTCCTATCAATGGAGATTGCATATTCACTTTACTTACTTCTATGATTTGATTTCTGGTTAAAAAATTTTGAACATTACCTATAGGTATAAACTTATTTGCAATTTTAAAACAACTTCCAGACATTATATTAACTAAATTAAAAGAAGGAAGAAATTGAATAATGTCTGTGCCTAATAAACAATCTATGTCAAACATATCATGGTCTCCACTGTCATAAAAAGAAGAATCAGCTAAAGGAATACCATTTTTCTTAAAATTTTCAACCGCTTTATTCATGCCGTGAATTCTATAATTTAAATTTAAATCATTGTCAATGAGGAAAGGCATGCTAAAAACTTCCCGATCATTAAATTGTAAACCCAATAACAGTTGCTGAAAAATTCGCTGTTTTGCACCAATGAAAGTTTGAATATTGTACTCTAATTCATGTAAATTATCAAAATTATTAATTAAACCTGTCATGGCATTTTTAGATATGTAAGAGCGTTGACTACATGTATCTATTGCTCCTCTTACTGTAACCTTTTTGTTGCCTTTAAAGAGTTGAAAGGAAATTGTTGGCAACAAATACACTTTATCCACATTTTGTTGGAAACTTATACATAAGGAGCTAACAGACTCATTTTGCTCATTTGGGATATCATTGGGACAAAAAGCTGTTATATGGGAATTAGCTTTACACTTAAAACAATTAAATCTTAATTTATTTTTAATACCATAACATTTTTCAGGCACATGACCCAAACCTCCACAATGATGACACATGTTTAGCTCTTTGGCACGTTTTATACGCTGAGGCACTGTTGGATACTTGTCACATAAATAGAGAGGATGATTTTTTAATTGACATAGCTTACAAATTGCAGGGTTGTAAGTTTGAGTTTTTATTTTATTATTTACATACATTTTAGAATCTTTACTATTATTGACAGTTTTAAAATTTTGAAGAGTACTAGATTTAGGAGATTTAGTAGCTTGAAAAACTTTATTTACTTTAGCTTTGGTTGATACATCCTTCCTATTTTGGGACAAAATACTTAAAGTATTAATAACCTCATTATAATGATCAAAAATTTGTACCAAAGTAGGATAATTATTTGTAATTTTATGTATTAATTCACTTCTAAACACTTTAGGCAATTTTTGAAATATTATATTACTCAAGAGTAGACTTCCAGGTGTATCAGCTTCTAAAAAGTCTACTTCATAACTCTTAAGTTCATAAATCATTGACCTAAGTTCATTTATATACACTTTCAATTTCAAAAAGCCTTCATCATAGCCTTCATCAACCTTAAGATCTAAAATATTATTTATATTTTCATTAATTATGAAAGGCCTATCAAGAAATTCTTTCTTTAATAACCTTAAGGCTATGTCATAGTTTTCATCTGTAATAGACAGATGGCTTACTACTTTAAGAGCATAATCCTTTAAAAAACTAATTAAATAAGTAAGCCTTACTGAATTGGTTAAATTACTCTTATTACCGATTAAATTATTAAATTTATTAAGGAAATTGGAAAAAAGTAATTTATTCTTTCCCAATCCATCAAAAACTTCGCACTGCAACTGAGGCAGTTTAGAATCATTTATATTAACCTTATTTATTAAATCCAAAAAATTATCAGTATTTACACTCTCATTTATTTTTACAATTTCTTTAGGAAAATATTTTTCTAAGGACAATAACTCAGCTGACAACTCAAAATGGTAATCTACTTGACCTTCAAGCTCAGAATTAAAATAAGAAGGATCTAAATTATCTACATTATTATCAGACAACAGTATGACAATCTCATCATCCAAACTTTTAATAGAATAGACTTCTTTCTCAATATCAGTATTTACAGCTCTAAATAGAGGCTCTGTTAATTTATTTTCATTACCAAAAGCAGTTAACTTTTTTAAATTATTAGTAATTTTTGCTTTAGAAATAGCTCTTTTTCTTATCAAAGCTTTAACAGAAGCTTTACAAGAGCTTAAAGCTTGAGCTTCTTCATCAGTTAAGCCCATAATTTTGATTAGGTATATCAACTTAGCCTATAATAAAATTTACTATTTGTAGCATAATTTAATTACTATACCTTAATATTAATAATTTTCTTAACCAATAAATGAAATCCAAATTCATTAAATAGGCAGCTTTATAATTTTCAATAGCTATAGCCTATTCGCAGCATGTACTACTTGTAAACAAACTTAATTTCTAATTTTAGCATAAATTTGCTTTAATATATGATTATTATAAACTATCCTATCACCAATTACTAACACTATCACTTTTTATAATATATTTACACTAGAAATGCTTAAAATCCATTTCAATTTAACAAAATTCACACTTAAATTTACATTCAGCCTTCGAGAATAATTTATAATATCGATATGTAATCGATATATCGATACATACTCGATACAAATATCGAACAAAGCAATATCGCTCCACTATCGATATTGAAAATATCGATCTTTCTAAGAACAATACGTCACAGTATAAATATGAATATTTCTACTATGAATACGTAATGCAATTTTTCGATACGAAAATAGAAACTTTTTCTGAGTTG
>JABUQX010003139.1:57500-69075 GCA_015478945.1 Trachelipus rathkii
TTAGCTTACATCTCTGGTCGCTGAAAAAGTTCTGGGAAAAGTTACTGGAAGAGGTCCATATGATTATATACGAATATTTTTAGATTAAAAAAGGTATTGTATGACTTCCCAGATGGTTTCAGAAAAAGGTAGGGTCATGTCAAAACAACTTGTTAGAATTTATGGGAATGACATTACTGACCTGTTCATTTGACGCGAGAGATCCCGTTAGTGACTTTCGCAAAGCTTTTTTGATGATAAGGGTTACCCCCATAAGGACTGATTGAAAGAAGTTTATTGAAATGTTGGTATAGGGGTGGGAGTGGTACATGGTTGGATTTAAGACGTAGTTGTTGACATAGAAACAGTGTGGGTAACAACTAAATGGGCAATGAAGTCATCAAGTGGGAAATAGTCGAGGAGTGGTAGTCCACATTGTTTCAGGACGTTGTGGCCATATTGTTCCTCATATATAATATAATGGATTTAGACCAGGGACTTAAAAAATGGCGCAAGGTTTCTAAAGGTTTAACAGATGATAACCAAAGTTGGCCACCTGCAGTTAGGAAATAATTCTGAAGGGTGATAAACGCATTCAAAATGATCTGATAAACTTCTTGGGTGGGCAGACTAAGTGGCAAATGAATTTTAATGTGTCAAAAAGTGTAAGGTTCTCTCACACCTGAGGTTTACTCCAAATAAAAGTTTTTACACTACGTATGTAATGGGGCATCCTCGGTGGTCTGCGGACGCAAGAAAAGATTTAGGTGTGATTATAGACAGTAATTTGAAAGTAGTTAACCAGTGTTTGGAAGCAAAGAATAAAAGCTATAAGATGCTGGTACATAATAATCGCAATGTCTGTTTTCCAAGAGCAAGGAAGTATAAGTAAACTGTATATAATAGCTATGTTAGGCCATAATAGAGTATTGTGCACAAAGTTGGTGCCCCTTAACTCTAAAAAAGACTTAGATATGCTAGAGGAAGTGCAACGTAGAGAGCAACAAGGATGAGTTCTGGGTTTGAGGGTAAGAGCTATTGACGGAGAAGGCATAAAGAGTTAGGACATGTTGTTCTGGTAGGAAAGGAATATTTCTCAGAGGGGCACTGATACAAGTCCTAAAGCAGAAATTTATTACACATTCCCATTGAATAACACGGTAGACCAAGTAAATTCTTCATAGTGAGCGGACGGGAGACCAGGGGGCATAACAAGAAAATTAAGAAGAAAGCATCCCAATTTTATGTATTGAATGGCACCGAAGTTCGGCAATAGGTTGTTTAAATTGCTCGCGCGTTTTTGCTTGGTCACCGATTCAACGCTGGTTCCAGTTAAACGCCATTTAGAACGAAGGCGTTGGATAGGTTATATGGATGGGATTGGGTATCATAATAGTATATTTTAAGACGAAGCCAAATGGCGGGTTTTTAGTTACAGTAGTTATTACATGGTTAGGGAGTTGCATGTGTGAACATAGTCTTAAATTGTTGGGGTATGTGGAATGATGGTTTTGGTTACATATACTCATTTTTTTTTACTAAGCCGAAAGGTGGTAGATTTTAGTTACAGTAATTTGACAAGCTAGGGTGCTTTATAGATTTGCAAGAGCATGTTTGGTTAGTGGGTAGAGCTGGGAGCAGTCTCGGATAGTCCAAGTGCATTTACTGTCTCATTAAAATGTAATGTCTTTCTAATTGATTTTAATGAATAAGTAATATAAAGTGTTTTTGGGGAAAGCTAAAGGGTAAAAGAGGTTGGTGAGGTTTGCCCGTAGAAGGTAGAAACGACAGTTCTTTCCGTTTGAGTTTTTTCGATTCCATTATATATATATATTATCTATATATATAATATAGTATTATTTGATATATATATATTATATATATATATACGTATATATATATATAGTATATATTAATGTCTATTAATATATATATATATTATATATACTATATATATATTATATCATACTATATATATTTATAGTATATATATATAGTACTAGCTACGATATACTATATACTATATATTATATATATTTATATATATAAGGTATAATAGATTTATATATACTATTAGTATATATATATATATTATACTATACTGTTCTATTAATTATAGTATTAATATATTATATATATATAAATTATATATATTCTCTTTCCCTCCATATATATAGTAAATATATATATATATATATATATATATGTATATATAGTTAGTATATGGTAGGTATATAGTATATATTATATGGATATATTATTATAATATATAAATATATATATGAGGTACAGCTGTAATTAAACTATACACATGATGTATACTATATATATTATATTAAGACGTACTATATATTATGATATATATATATATATCTATATCGTATTATTGTATAGTATATATATATATATACTATATATATATATATGGTATATATACTATATATATATTATAGTATTTAGTGTATACTATATATATATCTATAGTATACTATAACATATATATATAGTATGTGATATAGTATTTAGTAGTTGGGGCCGGGTATATATATATATACGGAAATGAAATAATATAATAGCATAGTTTCTCCTGCTCTTAAATGGAAACCTTTCATATTTTTCCTTCTTTCAAATTTATTGGTAAAAACTCTTCTCTGGAATCCAGAAAATGGCTTCCATGCTCCAAAAAGATCTTCTTCGAATTTCATTCCTGGACCAATTTTCCAGATTTCAGAGACGCGAATAATGGAAATTTTTCATACTGAATGTTTGCCACAATATAACTGCAACTCGATATTGTTAAAAGCATATGGATGTGTTTTTTATTTTTAGTGTGGGTAGATTAATATATATATATAATAGTATATATTATAATATATATAGTATATATTATATATATACGATTAGTTATATATATATAGTAATATATAGTATATATTATATATTTATATATATATATTCGTCTAATTATAATTTGGTACAACACTGTAAGAACAATAATTAAGACAATATTTGCGTTCTGTATTTAAGTTTCATTACAGTATACTGCAATTGTGTATCTTAGACCTGTGTATCTTAGCTTACCTCAGAACTAATATAAATAAAAAGGCTGTTTAGATGATTCTTCAAATTTTCTACGGAATCTTTTTCGTCTAAGATAATTAGCCATTCATAATGGGAATGAAAATAGTGATTTTCTGATGCCTAAAATGTACAATATAATTGCATAATTAATTTTCTTTTCCAATTCTGTTTATATATATTCTATTTTCATTATTACGATGAAAACTTATAATATCTATCCCTAAATGAATTTAGTCGAATTTGCAGAATTATTCAGATTCAGGAGAATGAAAATGTCAATTATAAATAGAAGTAGGCATATTCAAATAATAATATTAATAATAAAGCACCAAGTGAACTGGAAAGTACAGAACAGTTTATAAGCCTTTTGGCCTTTGAGTCGAACCTGTCCAAAAGCCGGATGAAACCAGAGCCCCCCAAGATATGAGAGCAGACTCCAAGACATTTTTTTATTTATGTTTAAGCCAAGGACGTTTACATTGTCAAAAGGAGAGACGACAGAACCATCGAAAGTGATAGAGAAGTTAGAAGGTGTCATAGAGAGGGAGATTTGAAGAAGTTGGGATTTTAAAGAATTGAATTTCACATGGTTGAGACGACCCCACCAGGGAATTCTATCCAGATCAGCGAGAATAAAATCGGAAAGATTAAGACGAGAGGCAATTCTAGAAGAGGGAGCAGAATTGAAATGAGTTGAAGAATGAAGGGTCAAGTCATCGGCATATGAGTGGATAGAGTTAGATATGCAGGTGAGAAAATCATTAATGGAAAGTAGGAGATAAGACAGAACCCTGAGGATCACCACTACTGATAGAAAAAGAAGAAGTTCTCCTATTCCATGCAGCAACAAAAGAATTTGAAAGAGAAGATAGTCATAAGGGAAGCAAAAAGAAGTGGAACCAAATGAGGGGGGCTTTTGAGAGCAGGTGACGCGTGCATATCAGCGGTCAAGATGCTTTGGAATTCAAAGCGCCACCAACACTGCCAACGTCTCCCGTGTGTCCTAAGCGGCGGAAACAATAAATCAGTAAGAATACCTAGTATATCGCGTAAGATCGGGCCCGAAAGCGTTATCTGCGACCGGATAGAGTGAATGAGATTCCCAGATGATCTAGAATAACGAGGTTGAGAAGGGCTTTAATGATCTTTTAGATAGATATTGGCATAAGGTGGAGAGGTTTAGTTAGTGGGGGTGATAGTTCTTAGAAGGAGTAGAGGGAGGCTGTCCTTTTTATTTCGGAAAAGGTTTGACATGGTGCGTGCTTCCACACTGAGGGAAAATTTTATGGTATTTGAGACTAGATAAGTATAGGCTGAAGCGAGGGGTGTGGGTCGCAAGGAAGTACACTGCCGTCAATTAACTCGCGGAAGGACCGCGCATCCGGGCCACCCGCCTTCCTAAACGTTCAAATAGGAATTTTCAGGAGCCTTCCTAACGTTCAGAGATCAAATGTAATCACAGGGCAAGACATTAGGACACCTGAGAGGAGAGGAGGAGGTAAGAGGATATGTCCAGAATCATCCAGGGTTGTTAGAGGTGAGTGGAAAATAGGAGGCCGAAGAGATTTCCCTTTTCAGTTGGAGAAACCCCACTGACATTCTTAATCATATCAATAATATATATATAGTATATAACTATATATAGCTATATATATATTATATATAGTATATATCTATATATAATAGTGATATATATAATTATAGATATAGTAGTATATATAAGTATTATATATATAGTATACTATTAGTATATATTTGTATATATAATATATATATAATATATACTATAGTACTTAATATATAATTTATATATATATAGTAATTTTGAATATTATATATATATATATCTATATATAGTATTATATATATATAATATATATATATTACTATAAGTTTGAAAATATAATTAGTAAAATAAGACTGATAAAATATAAGATATATAGTAGTATTATTAATATATATATATAGTATATATATAGTTATATAGTATAATATATTATATATAGTAATATTATATAATATTATTCTTATATACATATATATAGGTAGGAAAACTATTATAGTAGTATTACATATATATATGATATAGTTATATATATTATATTATATTACTACGTTAATTATATATAATATAAATATACTATATATATACGTATATATTACTAATATATATATATATTATATATACTAGTATATAGTATAATATAATATATTATATATATATAAATATATACTACTTTATATAATACTTACTTTAAGCAAGTAATATTGTGAAAGATTTAAATATTTTTTTTATTTATCTTTGAAAAAAAAAATTAAAAATGTTCTAATTGTCACCATTAAAGACAGTGTTTCCCAAACTTTTCAGGTGCGTGACCCTTTTCAGTAATACCAAACCTACCATGGCCAATAACCAGGCGCTTTTATATATAAAATATGTATTTTTAAAGTTTATATTGAATGGGTTGAAAATCAAAATAGACTAACCCACAATAGGAACGAAAGGGAAATTTCAACTTTTTTTGAGCTCCTCAGAAAAGTTGAATTTTCCTCCTGTCCCTCTTTTGTGGGTTAGTCTCTACTTTGTATTTTCCACACATATAAATAATATATATATCATATATATATAGTATATATATATAGTATATATTAATATAGATATATATAATTATGTATATTATATTATATGTAATATATTTAGTATATATAGTTATATAGTTATATATATATTGATTTATCTATATATTGTATATATATACTTATAGTTATATATTATATATATATATTATACATAAATTTTAGGTAAATTTTACATAAATAAATTGTATTTTTTAATGCGAAGGATGTACTGATGTACTTGCTTTCTTGCTGCAAGCAATCGAATACGTGGGTCTGTGTGACTCAGAAGCACATCGCATGTCCGCTTCAGCATCCAACCTGTTTCGGGTCTTCTGATTTGATTACCAGCGCGTAGTCCAAGAAACTACTTTCACAAGGCAAGTTGATAGGAGAAAAGGAACGAGAACCTTCACAGCGAATTGCTGGTCTTGAAAAGCCAAATCATTTTGCCCAACAATTAGAGTTGATGAACTGTTGTTGTTCTTTGAATTCCTATTTGGCTGCGGTGTTGTTCATTAGTTCCAAAAATTCGTCTTGTATGACATCAGGATGATCGTCTACATTGCAGCGGAAAGGATTGCGGCAAATTTAAGTTGTGCATTTTCATTTGCATCAATATCATGGTAATAGCGTCTGAACTCTTGGTGGAGGCTAGACAAATGCTCCTTGATATCTTGTTGCAGCTCTTCTGCAAGAGGTTCTTCACAGACGACATCATTCAGATGTCGGAACGAAGCTACATTTCCCCATCTCAACTTTTCTCACCCAAAGACCTAGCTTGTCGAGAAAACCTTGATGCCATCTGTGTGCATTTATGATGTGTATCTGGGCCCTGTAGTTGCCGATTGAGTCGGTTCAAAACTTCGAACACGTCTGCCAAATAGGCCAAATTATACTTAAACTGCTTTTCGATATCCTTAAATAATCAAAGAGCTCAAATACACGAGCAAGAACATTGCCCTTTGATAACCAACGAACAGATGTGTAGAAGAGGATGTCTTTTTGGGAAGAATCCATGTCTTGAGACAACTGACGAAACAACCTGGCGTTGAGTGCTCGTCCTTTGATATGGTTGACAATGCGGATCACTGTTGCGATGGAGAGTTCGAGGTCAGTTTATTGTAATTACAGCCAGATTCTCTTTTTGATCAGAACCCTAAATTCTGACTTAGAGCAGATCATGCTGGGAGCTCCGTCCGTGCACACACCAACCAACTTTTCCCACGAGAGGTTTTCCTCTTGAAAGAAGTTGGAAACAATGTTCATGACATCTTCAACCTTTGTAGCTATTATTGCAGAATAGGACCCCTCCTCAATCCGATTTTACGAAACAAACCGAGCATAAACCAAAAGTTGTGAAAGCTATGCGACGTCTGTTGTCTTATCAAGTTGCATTGCAAAGAAAGGAGATTTTTGTATTTTATCCGTCACCTGAAGCTTGATATCCTAGGACATATCATCGATGCGCTGCTTAACTGTGTTGTCCGAGGAACATATCTGATTAAGCTTGTTGACACAGTTATGATCGAGGACAAGACGAGAAGCCTCTATCATGCAATGTTTTACCAGCGTCTCTCCAATTGTGTGTGTGGCTTCTGCTTAGCTATAAAAAGGGAGATCTTGTACGAGGCCTCGACGATCTTAGAGTGTTGAAAGAGAATTCCTGTTGCATGATCCAATCTTGACCGCTTTAGCAGGTGTTCTTTAATTTTGAAGTATGACAAATCCTTGATGGCCATTCCGGGAATAACCTTTTTGAGATTCTCCTTCAGCGTGAATGGCTTCATGCTCTTATTAGCAAGCGTCTTCTTGCAGATTACGCACTGTGGCAATTGAACCTCAAAGCTAAAGTTGAGAGAACTCTAGTTGTATGTGCGTTTCTTCGACATATTTAATTAATAACTATCAAATAAATAACATAAAATTTTTAACTCTCATTGGCTCTCTTCATTATTTCTATACTTGTGTTTAGCCTTAGCCTTATGTGGACACACTCAAAGAAATGACACCCAAACACTTGAACACAACTTACTCCATGAAAGACCAGAAGCGATTGGAAAACAGAACAAATTGCCACAAGCCACAAGTGAATTAGTATATATATATATATATATATATATATATATATATATATATATATTAAATATTATATTATATATATATATATATATATATATAAACCCCAATATAATATATATATAGTACCGTATTTATGTAAACATTGGTCGCTGCATCTTATATATTATATTATATATATATATAGTATATATATAATATATAAATATATATATAGGTATATAGTATATATATTATTAGTATATATGTATATATTATATAATATATATATATATATATATCACTCGGCTTCACTGAGCACATACAGTTGGAGCCTCCATAAACCCCAGAAAAAGACTCATAGCCCCTTCGGGGGTCATGACCCACAGTTTGGGAACCACTGATTAAAGATAATAAGAAATACTTACAATTTTGTAAATCTAACTTTCGAAGCAGATTAGAAAACTTTAATATCTTTATCTGGCTAATGTTTTAAAATTAAAATGCAAAGAAAAACTATGAACATTAATCAAAAGTTCCACTTGTCATCAAATACTGGGCGAAGATAAAAAAAAAAAGTAAAAATATTTTATATTGCATTTATAAAGGTCAAAACTTTAACCCTTTTCTCCCAATTTAAAATAACTTATTTTTAATATTACCATTTCCAAATATTCTAAAATGGAGGAGTCCCAAAAACAAACAAATCCTTGTCTTCTTTTCTGAAACATTTGATCCCATTGGTAAAGGATTGTTTCATTTCGTATGTCAACAACTCTTCTGAAAAATATTTCATACATTTTTAATGATATATATATATAATATATATATATATATATAGTATAGTATATTATATATATATAATATATATATATAGTATACTAGAGTTTTTGTATCAATAGATATAATAGTAAGTATATATTATTATATGTATATATTTATATGTGTAGTATATATATATATATATATATATATATATAATTTTTAAAACTAGCTTAATAAATAATCTTTACTTCAGATTAATTATATTATTCAACCCTTTCTAAATTTGCCAATTATAGAACATTTATTTTTACAACTTTAAATCTTCTAATTATATCTCAGATCACCGGTATGGTTTCCACAAAGATATTTTATCTTTCTTACTTTCTATCTCTTGGTCTTCTGCAGTTCGGCATATCGTGAATCTTTTTGTTGTAGGCATGGATATTTAGAATATTTTCCTATAGATTAGGGATGCCCGATATCTAAAAAATATCGATAAATCGATTATCGATATTTACAAAATTTTATATTCTGATATCGATATATCGCCCAGAAATATCGATATCTCGATTATCGATATTTGATATATTATAATCCGTTTTATAATTCTTATATATATATATATATAATATATATATATATATATACTATCTATATAGTATATTATATATATATATATAATATATATATATATTATATATATTATATATATATATATATATCAGAGCTCGGCGTTGCGCCAAGTGCGCCTGCGCCTATGCCGCCTATGCGCCTATCCGCCTATGGCGCACTATCAATTCGTGAGGCGCAACAATTTTTAAAAAGGCGGACTAAGCAAAGCGCACAGCCAATTCTCTGCGCCTATGGCCGCGCCTATGAACAGGAACAAAGCATTTTTTTTTTTCACCCTTAAAGTTAGAACTTAGAAGCTTGGCAAACTTGTCATCAGTTTTAAAAAGACGTAGCATACTTATATATTAGTATATATATATATAGTATATTATATATGGTATATGTATATTATATATATATATATATATATATATGATTATGTATATATCATATAGTTATACTAGTAGCTAGTATATTATGAGTATTGTGATATAATATAGTATTATATTATATAGTATATATGAGTAATATATATATATATATATATATTAGTATATATAGTATATATTTAGGTATTATTATTTATATAGTATAACTATAGGATTATATTAACTATACTATATATATATATATATATATTATTGATACTATAGTTAGTATACTATAATAATAATTAATGTAATTAATAGTATTTATAATATATATGATAGGTTAGTATAATATATATATATAGTTACTATATATATATATATATATATATATAATATGATATATATATATATTATATATATAGTATAATAGTATATATATTATATTTATATATATAATATAAATACGTAATATATAATTATATAATATAATATAGGTATAATACTAAATATAATATATAATCTATTATATAGTAATATATATATATTATTATATATATATATATATATATATATATATAGTTTATTATATATGTATTATAAGTTGGTATGTTAAACCGGATTACCGGTGAGTTTTCCAAGTCGCGTAGGTTAGTTCGTAAGGGGTATCTTCCCCCGAGAGCAAGGGGTGAAATAAGCGGGTTAGCGGCCGTTTTGCGGCTTCGCAATGTCCGAGCGAATGAGTTAAGCCTAACGCGAGTTCGGATCAATCGAATCAGGTGTTCGATGGCCGAACTGACTAACGCTGTTATTGATTATTAATTATTATTATTATTATTATTATTATATTATTATATTATTATTATTAATTATTATTATTTTAATAATTTTACTTAGCTTATGTCTTAGATCATCGATGGTTGATTATTTAATTTTCATTTTATATTTATTTCTTTTTTTTATTATTGCTCGTTTACGCGTTAGCCCTGCCCTCTCAGCCCAGCGTAGCACCGCACCAACCCTGCCCACACAGCACTGACCCCTATATATATATATATATAGTAGTATATATGTTTATATTATATATATATATATATATATAGTTATATATCTATATATATATATATATATATAGTAATATATATATATTATATATGATAGTATAGTAAATTATTAATAGATATATATATACTATATAATGATATATATAGATTATATATCATTATATTCTTGTATGAAAGAAATAAATTATCAGTAGTTTTTTTTTAAAAACTACAAATAAAATTTGTGGCAAATATGGCTCTGAAATTTTCAACTTCCTCAGCGCTCGTGCTGAACTCCTGGGGGAAAAGCATGGACCACAAGACATGGAGGTGGAAGAGAACCGTGTAGATATTAGTTTTACGGTGTTTTAAATTGCAAATATTAATAAATGTGTTTTTCTCCTTATAAAAGCTGCTTTTAGTTATTGCACTAAAGTTTACTTTGCAATAAATTTAGCGAACATCCACAGCCGGCGAAAAAGTCCGTAGCGCAAAGGCGCATAGGGCATAAGGCGCTAGCGCCATTGACTGTGACCGAAAATATACCGCATAGGGCTAAGCGCAACTGAAGGATCCTGGCGGCATAGCGCATAGGCGCATGCGCCACTCAACAAAAATGTATAGCGCGAGCCACTTCTGATATAATATAATTAGATTTACTATATATATATATATAGCTTATATATATATATATCATAGTATATATAGTATGATAGTTATATATATATATATATATATAGTAATATTATATATATATATATATATATATATAGTATAGTATATATATTATATATATATAAGCACTATATCTCCAGATTAAGGTCGACGCGCATAGTTAAGAAACAACCTATAGCTACACTAAAATTGAATACATTTTTGGTATCAGGGGGAAGTAGAGATGAAAGTACAAAATAAATTAAAACTAACAAAAATAAAAAAAAATTAATAAAAAGTTTTTAGGGATGTACGATGTTTTTTTATTTTGACAACGTCCAGAAATGATGTGTTAACGAGATTTATTTGCGAATCTTTAAAGCAATGATCTCGAGCAAG
>JABUQX010003140.1:0-10000 GCA_015478945.1 Trachelipus rathkii
CGATGCGGTTCGTTTGAAATGGGTGTTTAACCGTTTCGCATTTGTATTGAAACGCTTTTGCATACTTCGTGAACCACTGCAGCGGGAAAATTATTTTGCGGCTCAGACTCCGGCTCCATCATTTTAAAATTACCTGACTCCGGCTCCAGCATTTTAAAATTACCCGGCTCCGCCTCCAGCATTTTAAAATTGCTCGGCTCCGGCATTTTAAGATTGTTCGGCTCCAGCTCTGGCTCCGACTTCTAGTTATAATTCCTTTTCCATTTGCAAACCGTATGAAATCATTAATTACTCCATTACCACAAAAATTTTTATGGTTTGATGGTGAATGTTTATTGTGACATCTTTATCAACCAAATTAAAAACTTAGAAAATATTTTATAGTAAATAACAATTTTAAGAAATACAGAAAAAGAATAATTCACTTTCTTCCTAAATTTTAATACAATTCATCTTTGAATGATGAACTGCCTGTACATTTACGTATAATAATTTTACTAAAAAGTTTTTTTTATTTTTTTTTTTTAAAACAGAAAAATTATATTTCAGTTTCACCTTAAAGTTTAAAATATTTCCTCTTTGAACTATGAGCTGCCTGAACGTATGTAATATAATTTTATTAAAAACATTTTTTATTTAAAAAAAAAAAAATATTATAATTCACTTTCTTCCTAAATTTTAAAATAATTTCTTTTTGAACTGCCTTAGCATATGTACCATAAATTTATCCAAAACAATTTTCTTAAAAATAAAACTTCTTCAATAAAATCCTCCTTTAGCGATCTCCTAAGATCCAATTTTATTACTTTTTAAAGCAGAAAATAAGCTCTCAATATTCATTAAGAAACATTAAGAATATAGAGACAGTAAAAAGCCACATGGGCCTATCGAGACTGTCCCAGTCAACCCACTACCCAAACATGCTCATGCAAATCCACAAAGCACCCTAGGGCTTGTCAATTTTGTTGTAACTACAAATCCACCAATTTGGCTTAGTCAAAACTAATGATATATAAATATAATACCCAAACCATCCACATGCATTAATAACTAAGTTATGGTCACACATGCCATCTAACATTAATAACTACTATAACTAAAAACCCGCCAATTTGGCTTCGTCTAAATATATTATATGATTCCCAACCCATCCATAAACGAATCTAACCCTTTCTTAAATGTTGCAATCGAGTCACACTCAACAACCTCCTCTGGCAGACTATTCCAAAATTTAACAACCCTATTACTGAATGCATGCTTTCTTATATCAAGATGGCATGCTTTCTTCTTAATTTTCTTATTATGCCCCCTGGTCACCTGTCCATGCTCTACTATGGAAAATTTATTGGTCTCTGTATTATCAATAGATGTAAATATTTTGTAGACTTGTATCATGTCCCCTCTGAGAAATCGCCTTTCTGCAGAAAACATTCCTAACTCCTTCAGCCTCTCCTCATAGCTCTTACCCTCAAACCCAGAAATCATCCTTGTTGCTCTACGTTGCACTCTCTCTAGCATATCTAAGTCTTTCTTTAAATAAGGGGCCCAAACTTGTGCACAATACTCTATTACTGGCCTAACATAGCTATTATACAGTTTACTTATTACTTCCTTGCTCTTGTAAACAACATTGCGATTTATTATGCCCAGCATCTTATTAGCTTTATTCCTTGCTTCAAACACTGATTAGCTACTTTCAAATTACTGCTTATAATCACACCTAAATCTTTTCTTGGTCCACAGACTCAAGCCAATCCCCATTCATATTGTAGTTAAAACTTTTATTTGAGTAACCTAGGTGAAAAACCTTACACTTTTTACTATTAAAATTCATTTGCCACTTATCTGCCCACCCAAGAAGTTTATCAAGATCATTTTGAATCTTTATGCATCCTTCACTATTCCTAACTGAGGTGGCCACTTTAGTATCATCTGCAAACTTAGAAACCTTGCATTTTAAAGTCTTTGATCTAAATCCTTAATAGATATGAGGGACAATAGTGGCCCCAGCTCTGCACTGAACCCTGTGGGACACCCCTCTTCACTATTTCCCATGATGATTTATTCCATTTAGTTGGTACACACTGTTTTCTATTTGCTAGCTACTCTTTAATCCAACCATAACTACCACTCCACCTATCCCACATTGCAATAACTTTTTCATCAGCCTTATGTGGGGAACCTTATCAAAAGCTTTACTAAAGTCTAAATATACAATATCAACTGGATCTCCTCGGTCAATGCAGTCAGTAATGTATTCCATAAATTCTAAAAGGTTTGTCTGACATGACCTACCCTTTCTGAAACCATGCTGGAAGTCATACAATACCTTGTTATCTTCTAAATATTTCTCTATATGACCTTTCCAGTAATTTTCAGAACCTTTACAACCAGAGATGTTAAGCTATTAACTGGCCTATAATTTCCCAAATCTTCCTTACTACCTTTCTTATAAATAGGCACAACATATGCTGTTTTCCAGTCATCTGGTACCTCACCAAATGTTATAGATCGCTTAAAAATCAAATACAATGCCTTTGCAATGCTTAAACTACCCTCTTTCAGAATTCTACCATATATACCATCAGGGCCTGCAGCTTTACTTGGATCAATATGATCTAATAAACGTTTAATATCTTTTACATCAAATTCAAATTCTGTAAGTCTATTTGTTACATGCATACAAGAACTATTAGTCTCCAAACTATAATCTAATCTTTCCTCTGTAAACACTGAAGCAAAATAAGCATTGAAAATGTTGACCAACTCTTTATCTGAACTCACTAAATTTTCATCAATTTTAATTGGACCAATTGTCCTATTCTTACTTTTAAATTTATAAAAGCTAAAAAACTTCTTCAGGTTCTTATTACTATTCCTTGCTAAATTAATTTCTGCCTCTCTCTTTGCCTTTCTTATTGACTGGTTAAGTTCATTTCTATTTTTCCTATAATTTTCTAAATCATCTTCCTATTACTACCCTTGAATATTTTAAAACATCTACGCTTTTCATTAATTTTCTCTCTTATCTCTCTATTCCACCAAACAGGTTTTCTCTTTGCCACCCTAATGGGTTTATCTTTAAAACATACTGACTGAATATTCATTAAAATTTGTTTAAAATGTTCCCACATGATAAAACAGTTTTGGTCTTTAAACTCTCTATCCCAGTCAGTTGTACTAAGCATGTCTCGAAATTTGGTAAAATCGCCATTTCGGAAATCTATGATCTTTTCCTTATTAACTTACAATTTGGGCCCAGATATCACATTCATATTAAATCTAATTATATTATGGTCACTAAGTCTTAAATTCTCCTCAACTCTAACTTCATCCACCATACTTTCATCATTAGTTAATATTAAGTCTAATAGTGCATCGTATCTTGTGGGTTCTTGGACCATCTGGGTCAAAAAGTTATCTAGTATACAATTTATGAATGCAGAACTACTATGGTCCATATTCACTTGACTAGGAGGGAAAGCTGTAATTGTGTAAGCCGCATCTTGAAAAATTTTAGGATAGTAGGTAACAAGTTCTCGGATATATTAGCTGAAATGTTGCGATTTGGTATCTCTTACTGCTAACGTATTATTAATATTGTTTTTATCTACCTACATATCTAATATTAATAGCAAAATAATTTAGCTTTGCCCTTGTGCAAGCATCTATTTTTAAATGCAAGAAGTGTCCCTTTAAGCAATATTTAAGTTTATTTTTTTGCTTAACATCTTCTTCTAGAACTGTTTTTCGAATATTTTCCCTGTCTAAAGAAACTTCCAGTTTCGAAGTCATGTCTCCACATAGTGTTTTAAATCCTGCTCTTGCAAAAAATCCTAATGGGTCACTATCTTTAACAACCATTATAATCAATTATAGTTTGAATTTTTCATTTGACATAGACAGAACAAGTTTTTAACAATTGAAAGAAGTATCCACTTTAGTCTGAGTTTTCAAAAATAAAGGTTCATCCTGAACAGCTTTTTCTTCACCTTTCTTTTTAACAATTGCAGCAATGTTTGGATGAGAGCGTTTTAAATGTCGCATTAATTTAAAGGATCCAGTAGATGTATTGTGGCCCCCATGAGTAACTGGTGGTTTGGTAAACTCTTTAAATCATGATCGAACTGACTGTTTCAAATAATGAAATATTTCATAATTGACAAATGTAAGTACTTTTATCTTCAGAGAGAGTAAAATATTCAGAGGTGTTTACAATTTGGTTTTAGTTGACATGATTTTTCTAAGGATAATAAACTTAATTAATTAAAGTTACCTATAGAAGTATAGAACCTTTTTTAGTTTTGAACAATAAATAAACATAAGCATATTTCTGAAAAAAAGAGAATATATATATATATATATATATATATATATATATATATATATAATATATATATATATATATATATATATATATATATATATATATATATACACACAAATATATATATATATATATATATATATATATATATATATATATATATATATATATATATACTATATATATCTATATATATATATATATATATATATATATATACACAAAGGTGTACACCTTAATGAGAAAGTTAACGTCGTTAATTCTTAATCGTTAACAAATAAAATTAACGGCGTTAATCATTAAAGCGTTTATCGGTAAAGAATGTAGCGGAAGTTAACGTTAATCGTTAACGTTAACCGTCTTTTTTTTTTTTAGTTATCACCACCACTCACGGGCAGAGCCCTATTCAAGGAGGGGATGTTGCACGCCAAAATTTCATCCGCTAGCGCAAATTACACAGATGAACATAGACGCAGGCTTTAAAGTGAGATTAAATTCAGCAGGAAACACAGAAGATGGAGAGAGTTCCACATAACAGTGGTAGGAAGGAAAAAGGAACACTGCAGCAAACTAGTCTGGAGTGCAATATCTACACAAACTTCGTGCGCAGATACAGCACCCTTTGTGCTACTACGAAGGCGTCATAAAGGTGGTGAGTGCGCGAAGTGGTAAGTTCCTCGAACACCTGCCGCTGCGATACCTATAGAAAAGAGATAAAGCACCAACATCGCGCCGCAAAGATAGAGGGTCAAGTGAACTGGAAAGTACATAACAGTTTATAAGCCTTTTTGCTTTTGACTCGATCCTGACCAAAAATCCAGGGTAAGTAGAGCCCCAGACAGGGAACAGGTAACTCCATACAAGGTGGGATGGGACCCCTTATATAGCTGCAGATAACTAGAGAGGAAAAAAAGTCTAGCAGCTAAGCAGAACTCCCAGTTTCTTTGATGCCGCCCTAGCAACCGTTGTGAAGACATTTTTTTGCTTATGTTAAGGCCAAGGATGTTTATATTATTAACAGGAGAGGCAGAGAAAGAACCGATCAAAAGAGTGTGGAAAAGTTAGAAGGTATTTGAGAGGAGATTTCAGTAGAAGTTGAGTTTTTAAAGGGTGAATTCCACAAGGTTGAGACTGACCCCACCCGCAAATTCTATCTAGCAACGAGAATAGAATCGGAAGATTAGATGAGGCAATTCTAGAAGTAAAAGATGAGCAGAATTGAAATGAGTTGAAGAATGAAGGGTCGAGTCATCGGCATGTGAGTGGATAGAGTTAGATTTGCAGGTGAGAAATTAATGAATAGTAGGAATAAAGTAGGAGATGAGGCAAAACCCTGAGGAACTCCACCATGACAAAAGAAAGAAGATGTCGCTCAAGCTCAGCCGATGTTTTAGCCACTTGAAAGAAAACTAGACATAGTAAGCAAAGAAGGAGGAAACCCAAAGAGCTTGGAGAACAATGATGCGTGCCATACCTGTCAAATGCTTTGGATATGTCAAGCACCACTACAGCAATTCTGCCAATAGTTCCTAAGAGCTGGAAAACCATAAATCGTTTAAATAGGAAAGTATATCGGCAGTAGACCTTGAACGCCGAAAACTCGTACTGGCGATCGGAAAGAAAGGAATGAGATTCCAGATGGTCTAAGATGTGAGAGTTGAGGGTTTCAAGATCTTAGATAGAATACAAGTGAGAGCTATGGGGCGATAGTTAGAAGGATCATCAGAGCGGCTTCCTTTTTTAGGAATAGGTTGGACATGTGCGTGCCTCCAAACTGAGAGAAAGTGCTAGTATTAAGACATAGAGAATATAGATGAACGAGGGGTGTCAGCACGCAAGCACATTCCCTCAAAACTTGGGTTTTCAACCCTGTGTTAAACATTACTAAACTGGATAATAACCGAGTAAATACAAACACATTTTGAGCCATTGAGAGGAGCGTTTAGGAAATTTTGAAAAAAAAAGTTTATCTCTTATCGAAATCAAATCTAATACAATTTAAAGTCTGATAAGAAAATATTTTATAAACTCGTAAATTAAGTTAACGGTTAACGGATGTTTCACAAATGTAATTCGTTAATAGTCCGTTACTTCTTTTCGAAATTAGCGAAAGCGTTAAAAGTTAACAAAAAAAATAAAGAGGTAATAATTAAATATACAATATCTCTTTAACGTGTATATACACATATATATATATATATATATATATATATATATATATATATATATATATATATATATATATATATATATATATATATATATATATATATATATATATATATATATATATATATATATATATATATAGCAATATATATATATATATATATATATATATATATATATATATATATATATATATATATATATATATATATATATATATATATATATATATATATATATATATATATATATATATATATATATATCTGATTAATCAGAAAAAACACTTTTAACTCAATGTCCCAAACTATAGAACTATCTAAGGATTGGAGGTGATCTTCTCAATTAAGATATATATATATATATATATATATATATATATATATATATATATATATATATATATATATATATATATATATATATATATACTTTCTTTTATATATATATATATATATATATATATATATATATATATAAGTAATCAAATAAATAATTATTTACTTTAATATATATATATATATAATGTATAAATATATTTATATATATATATATATATATATATATATATATATATATATATATATATATATATATATATATATATATATATATATATATATATATAACCTGTAGTAATCAAATAAATAATTGCTTAATTTTGGCAGTATATATAGCATTCTTTGCGGTTCTGACAACGCGCATATATCCAACCTATTCCGAAAAAGGGATGCTGCTCTGATCCTTCTAACTATCTCCCTATAGCTCTAACTTGTATTCTTTCTAAGATCTTTGAAACACTTCTCAACTCTCACTTTATAGATCATCTGGAATCTCATTCCCTTCTTTCCGATTGTAAGTTCTGCTATCGGCGCTCGAGATCTACTGGTGATATACTTTCCTATTTAATAGATTTATTGTTTTCACGCCCAGGACCACCGGAGAACTTGTGTGGTGGCGCTTGCATATCAAAGCATTTGACCGGGTTCCAGCTCCCCTCCTTTGGGTTTCCTTCTTCTCTTTGCTTACTTATGTCTAGCTTTTTTTCATATCGCTCAATGTCGGCTGTTGTTGATGGGGCGAGTTCTTCTTTTCCGTCAATAGTGGTGTTCCTCAGGGTTCTGTTTTATCTCCTACTTTATTAATACTTTTCATAAATGATCTCACCTGCACATCTAACTCTATCCACTCATATGCCGATCACTTGACCCATCATTCTTCAACTCATTTTAATTTTGCTCCCTCTTTTACTTCAGGAATTGCCTTTCGTCTTAATCATTCTGATTCTATTCTCGCTGATCAGGATAGAATTTCAGGGTTGGGTCGTCTCAAGCTTGTGAAATTTAATTCTTTAAAAACCCAACTTCTACAAATCTCCCTCTCTAAGACACCTAATTTTCCTATCTCTTTCGACTGTTCTCCCTTCTCTCCTGTTGACAATATAAACATCCTTGGCCTTAACATAAACAAAAAAATGTATTGAAAACCTCAAATCACAACGGTTGCTAGGGCGGCCTCAAAGAAACTGGGAGTTCTGTTTAGACTACGAGACTTTTTTTCCTCTTCTCAGTTACTCCAGCTATACAAGGGTCTCATCCGCCCTTGTATGGAGTACTGCTCTCATATCTGGGAGGGTTCTGGTTTCACCCGGCTTTTGGATAGAGTCGGAGTCAAAGGCCAAAAGACTTATAAACTGTCCTGTACTTTCTAGTTCACTTGACCTTCTATATTTGCGGCGCGATGTTGGTGCTTTATCCCTTTTCTATAGGTAATGTAGCGGCAAGTGCTCGAGGGAACTTTCCACTCGCGTACCACCACCTTTACGATGC
The DNA here is from genome assembly GCA_015478945.1 of Trachelipus rathkii. Classification (NCBI taxonomy): domain Eukaryota; kingdom Metazoa; phylum Arthropoda; class Malacostraca; order Isopoda; family Trachelipodidae; genus Trachelipus; species Trachelipus rathkii. The sequence continues at coordinate 8,326 of JABUQX010003140.1, forward strand.
CCTCGTAGCACAAGGGGTGCTGTGTCGGCACATGAGTTTTGTGTTGATATTAGTAACTCCAGACTAGTTCGCTGCGGTGCTTCTTTCTTTCCTGCCACCTCTGTTCTGGGGAATTCTCTTTCATCATCTATGTTTCCTACTCAATTTAATCTCCCTCACTTTAAAGCCTGCGTATGTGCTCATCTGCGTAATTTGCGGTGACAACTGTAAAAAAAATAAATAAATAAAAGGTTTTAATAAGGAATTCATTAAGCTAGCTGAAACCCCACAAGAATGGCATCTCCGACGGTGAACCACTTCTAGAATGCATTTAAATAGCATAACCAAGGAGCTTGCTCGCTTGACAAAAAAAAAGTGGAAGCCGCCTTATCAGCAACCCCTGGCAACAACACTGATAGTGACGATGGTGGCTTTTCAGCAAATAAACCTACTGAAGATGAGGATTTGGATATGTTAGACTTTGATAAGTTCATGGCCGAAATTGCATTGAAATATCATACACCTTCAAAGGAATCACACCAAGGAACCTCATCGTAAAAACTGAAGAGACAGTCATCAAGGAGCAAAGATAATTCAAATTTGCAATCTGTGAAAGAGGAGATGAGGCTCTACGAAAACATGGAGATGCTGCCTACAGAAGAGAATCCTTTCATGCGGTGGCATGAAAATGGGCCAAGGTTTTCATTATTATCAGTGCTTGCAGGCAAATAATTATCAGCACCTCCTTCATCAGTCGAGAGAGAGCGTATTTATAGTGTAGGTGAGAATGTAAACACCCCAAAAAGGAACAGGCTCTCGCCAGATACTAGTGAAAGCTTAATGTTTTGCATCACAATTTGTGAATTTTTGAATTTGAGTATTGAATGATATCTATCTTTATCTTAAAGGAGTATATTATTATGTCATGTTGAGTAATAGCGTTTTTTTATTTTATCTTTTCAGCTGATTAATTGAGGTCTCTTCTTTCATTATTTTTATTCTTTATATTGTAGCTAGTTAAAGAATCTTCTTGTAAATTGTAATCATGTTAAAACATAAAAGCTAGTAGCTAAACTTTGTTAATACCTACTGGAAAATGGAAATGGAATATTTTTTGAATAAACACAAACATAAAAAAGTTATTAATATTATATTTGCATTTATTATTCCTTAAAGATACTATTTTAATTTATAAAATAAATATACTTGGGCACAACCAAATATGAAATATAAATGACTAAGTATTGGTTGTACAGGGAATGCAATCTTGAGTTGCCTAGCAGTACACAAATGTTCTATCTTATTACTGTGTATTTATTATATTAATTAAAGTATCGGTATCGGTATCGGCACCTAAAAAAATAGAGTATCGGTATTGGCCTCTTTTCTGGTATCGGTACATCCCTAATATATATATATATATATATATATATATATATATATATATATATATATATATATATATATATATATATATATATATATATATATATATATATATATATATATATATATATATATATTAGGAGATGGGTGAATATCCGGCAACTATCCGGCCTATCCGGCCAAGTTTTTGACTATCCGGTATCCGGCCGGATATCATTGTTATCCGGCCGGATAACCGGATAATTACTTCCCTAGTAGGTTCTTCCTCGTTTAGGGAAATATTCCAAATAATTTGAAAAAATATATATAT